>JAJOZX010001800.1:147500-272500 GCA_023014485.1 Bathynomus jamesi | reverse complement strand
TAAATTACTGAATTCTCTTGCACGATTCTGTCATACAGAACACTTTCCCAGAAATATAAATTAATAAATCACACACACACACACACACACACACACACGAAATATATATATATATATATATATATATATATATATATATATATAGTGTGTTCTAAAATTACCAAGTAAACTTTTATATGCCCCGTCGATTAGTAAATCGGACGTTGTGAACAATTTGTATTGTATTTGGAATAAAATTGTTAAATATCGCATAATTAAGATATTGCGTTCATATAAAAGTTTACGAGATAATGTTAGAACACAAAAGTTTACAAGGTAATTTTAGAACACCCTGAATGTAATATATATATATACTGTATATATATAAAGAACGACGCTTGTATAGAAGAACGTTCCGCACAAGATGAGGAGGGAGAACGAACAAATGAAAAATGAGGTAACCACCCGGGAATCGAACCCGGGATCTTCCGATTACCTCATTTTTCATTTGTTCGTTCTCCCTCCTCATCTTGTGCGGAACGTTCTTCTATACAAGCGTCGTTCATTACATTAATTATACTGTGTTGTTTGCAGTTAAAATGTGTATGTATATACACACACACACACACACACACACAGTAGGGTGGGGTGAAAAAATTTTCAACTATTGCTTCACTGGTAATAAGGTGGATTGAAGGGTGATAAAAAAAAATATGCGAATTAAAAAATTTTCAATTCATCCTAAGTACCCCATTCCCCCTCCCCCCCCCCAAAAAAAATGGCCGCCAGCCAGTCATTATACGCTTCATAACTCGAAAAGTATTCTTTTTACAAAAAAGTTTGCTGAAGCAAAAATTGTTTATTTCACATTTTCTACCTCATATAAATGTTTCAGATATTTAATGAAATTTTTTTATTTTTCAGGTTTTTGTTGGATTTGGAATTGGTAATTTCTGATAATTAGTAACAAATATGGCTTCTGCTTCAAACATTAGAGCTACAAGGAGTCAATCAAAACCACATTTTATACTTGGAACCGCACAATAGCTTCCTCTTACAACATTGCCAACAAATAAACAGGTGGACCAATACCATGTTCTTTTAAAAGAAGCCACTTCAGTGACTTCACATAACTCTGATATTTTCAACAAAATTATTGAAGATATAATCTGTATTTGGAGAAAAGCTTCAATTCCTGCAATAGCTGACAAATCAGTTTATATCAAATTAAAGCGGTTCATCAGCAAAGCAAACGATCTTAGTAGATCAAAAAGTAGATGTTCACATAAGATGCACCTGTCGAAGAGAACTGAGGGTACCAAAAGAAGAGCTTCTGTTTTTACAGGATCAACGATCGACGCGTACAATGAAAATAGGGGGCGCTGGTAAAGTCATGACAAAAAGAATTAAAAAAATGCAGTCTAGGAAATTGCAGACAGAAGAAGGAATGGTTAAAAGAAGAAGAGAAATGAAGGACTCTCATATTTTAACCGAAATAGAGTGTTTTTCAGATGTAGAGAGTACTTCCACACAATATGAATTAGACCCACATCAGAGTGAGTCAGACTATGAGTCAGTTGCTATTCAAGGTCAAATGAGACCTCCATTGCCTACTGTAGCGATGGAAGCCGATAGATTTGGAATTTCAGATCGAGCAGCAGCTGCTTTGGCTTCAGCTGCTTTAGTTGATTATGGAGCAATCACTAAAGAAGATAGCACGCTTTTGATTGACAAGAACAAAATCCGACGGGAAAGAGAGAAAATGAGAAAACGTTTGGTGATGGAGAGTAAAGCTAATCCTGCTGTCATATCTGCTATATTTTTTGACGGAAGAAAGGGCAAGACTTTGGCGAAGGTGAAGAAAGGAAACAAATGGTACGGAGACTCCATTAGAGAGGAACGCTATGTTTTGGTGTCTGAGCCAGGAAATGAATATTTAACCCATGTAGTTCCTTCTTCTGGTAAAGCTCAAGATATAGCTGATAGTTTGTTCTCCTTCTTTCAAGAGTCAGCTATTAATGAGAGCATTCGTCTCATAGGATGTGACAGTACAAATACCAACACAGGTGCCAAAGGTGGGATGATCCACCTCATAGAAGAAAAACTAAATAAACCGTTACAATGGAGCATTTGTATGGTGCATACAAATGAACTTCCCCTTCAACACTTATTTGAACATTTTGATGGCAAAACAAAAGGTCCAACATGTTTCACTGGAAAAATCGGAGTAGCACTGAAAGAATGTGAATAAATGCCTGCAGTCAATTTCAATCCAATTAGAGAAGGCATTGATTTAACACACATATCAGAAGAGGTTATCGATGATCTTAGCCAAGATCAGCAGTATTTGTACAAAATTATTGTGGCTATAAGAAGTGGGAATGTCCCAAAAGATTTGGAAAATACAAAACCCGGACCACTGAACCATTCTCGATGGCTGACATTAGCAAATCGTGTCTGCCGCCTATACATTGCAGAGAAAACTCCTTCATTGGCTCTTTATTCAATAATTTTCTTCATTGTTACAAATTATGGACCAAGCTGGTTCGATATCAAGAGTAGACCATATATATGGAATGGACCACATCAATCACATATTTGGAGCAATTAAAAGATTTCATCTTGTTCCAAAGGATGTTCAGAATGTAGTGAAGCCTTACATTGCTAGAAACGCATATTTTGCTCATTGCGAAAATGTTCTGATAGCATTGTTATCAGATACATCAGAACAAAAATGAAACGGAGCAGTTGATTTCATCATGAACATTAGAACAAAGACGGAAAATGTGCCCAAAATCAGAGAATTTAAGGTTCCTGAGATAAATTTCAACGCAAACGCATGGGATGATATTATTTACTGGTCAAAAGAAATGCTGACTGAACCTCCCCTCACTATGGCGCTCACAAATATTGAACTCAATGCACTTAGGGTTAAAAAACTGTGCCTACCCAATTATCCACTTCATTCACAAAGTGTCGAGAGGGCAATAAAACTTGTCACCGATGCGGCCTCATCTGTATATTCCCAAGAATCCCGTGATGGATTTATAAGAGCAAGAATTAGGTCACGTTCATTGCTGCCATGTATGGAAACCAAGAAAGAAATGACTTCACTTTATGACCATTAGCTTTTAATTAGAGACTTAAATAATTCACCAAAATTTCATAAAAGCAAACACTTCACGATTTTTGAAAAGGGATCTTTTGATCTTTTTGGAAGTGTATTGATTATATGTTTCTGCAATTGTGGTAATAAAATGTCAATAATTTCTCTCGTTGATTAGTGTTGTTGTAGTTTGAATATTCAAAATTATATAAGGTTATTAACTATTATCAAAGTAATAAACTTCGGTCATCAAAGAATTTTTCATTTATTTAGAAAAAAGTGATTTATTTGTGATATCATTTACCGAGGTAAATTTGGATAAAATTTAAAATTGAGAAAATAATTTATAAAAGGGCACTTTCTAATGTATTTTTTTTTATTTTGAATAATTTTTATTCTATAGTGTCTTTTAATTGGATGCATATTTTTCGAGTTATAAGCATTTATATGTTTGACTAGCGGCCGTTTTGTTTTTCTCAAAAATGCGCTAGTAGGGCAAAATTGATTTTTCTTTTATATCACTTAATGTCATCTACAGAACCCAATACAGCAAATTATAGGTGAAAGCAAATAAATATTCCACAAAGAATTGCGTTTCACCCCACCCTAATATACAGGGTGTTTCAGGTCGACTCTAGAAATATGGAAATTGGCAGAATTTGTAGTTTGTAATATTTGGTATTTGAAGTTTGTCATAGTAATTCCGTAACTAATATGAAGTGCTACTTCATATACTTCACATTATTTATGGAATTACTATGGCAAACTTCAAATACCAAATACAAACTACACATTCCGCCAATTTCCATATTTCTAGGGTCGAAACATCCTGTATAATAATAATAATTTCTATATATAGTCACTCCTTGCTTCGCGTGAGACGGCTTTGGCGCACCTGACCTCTGATCTCTGATATTTCCACTATTTCTGATTTGGACAAAGAAAACTTTGTCTTTCAATGACTCCAAAACGCAGCTCCTTCATCTATCTACTCATCACAATCTTCCACACGACTATCCCCTCACCTTCAACAATTCACAACTCAATCCTTCCTCTTCTCTTAAAATTCGTGACATTTCCTTTTCTTGTGATCTCTATTGGAAAGATCACACATACTCCCTTTCTAAAATAGCTTCAAGAGGTAAGGTGTGTTGTACCGCCTCGGCAGTTTCTTCACCCAAACTCAGTTGCTGTCTCTGTATGGGGGTTTTATTCGCCCCTGTATGGAGTACGCTTCTCATGTGTGGGGTGGCTCAACCCACACAGCTCTACGTGATCGGGTGGAATCAAAGATGTTTCGCCTCATCAATTCCCTACCTCTTACTAACTGTCTTCAACCGCTCTCTCTTCGCCGCCATGTTGCCTCAATCTCTCTTTATTATCGCTATTATAACGAACACTGCTCTTCTGAACTCTCTAACTGAATGCCTCCTAGAGAATACAGTACCAGACTTTCGATACATTCTCATCCCTTTTCTGTCCAACTCTCTAACGTAAGGGTTAATCGGTATTTTCAATCTTACATCTACTGAACTGGCCAACTCTAGAACAACCTTCCTCACTCCATCTTTCCCCCTGTCTATGGCCTCCAATCTTTCAAAAGAAGAATGTCCAGGCATCTGGAAAACTCTGGACTTTCATGTCTGCTCTCTCCTTCTCGTTCTATTGTGGGGGATGGGGCATTTTTGCGGCTTTCGCCCTTGGCCCCTCCTTCCTACATACAAAATCTTGTATATTTATATAATCCAACTAATTATGACAAATAGTAACAAAATAAGAGGCATTAAGCAAATTTTGAAGATGGTGTTGAAGGAAAATACAAATTATTCAAATATGTTTTACATAAACAGATCATCATTTTGGGAAAAGGGGGAAATATTTTTTTATGGAATTAGAGAATGTGGGGAAAAGAGGGCAGATTATTGTGTGTGTGTGTGTGTGTGTGTGTGGTGTGTGTGTTGAGGGGGGGAAGGGATGAAGTGCCCAGCTTTTCTTCCAAGAAATAAATTATGGATTCTTTTGTCTATTAGAAAATTTACGTCTTTAAAGGAGATAAAAATGGCTTTTGTTTTGAATTTTAAAGTGATCAGTTATAAATTTAGCGGTAATTTTATAAGTAAAATGATTCCTTTTTAGAGTAAAATTTATTTAGAAAGTCCTGTCAGATGTATGAATAATGAACAAATATTTTATTTTTACGTTTTTTATTTATTTTCTCTTTCGTTTTTGATGATCTTCGTAATAAGAATTTGTTGCCGTCTTTCCTCTAAAAATATTTCACCTCACTTAAATTAGGTTTATAACTGTCGAAAAATGTGACGTACCTAAATTAAAAAGTTGTTCCATCTTTCCTTCTCTCTATGAAGCCTCTGGTAACAATTTAACATCTGAATTTATTATTGTCATTATCAGTGTCGTGAAAGTAGTAGTAGTAGTAGTAGTAGTTGGAAAACTTCCGGTTAAGGATTTTGTCGTGGCCAATGTCGTAACATCGCTTTCTATCGATCAGCAAAGTTAACCAACATTGAGTCTGGAGAGTAGTTGGGTGAGAGACCGTTCCTCGCGTCCAGATTATGTAGCGACCCGTGGTTCAGATCCCGCGTAAAGCTGTAGGTCTCCCTCCGACATATGGCCTCTTAAGATGTTGCGAAACCCCTTCTTAGTCGGAACAACATCCAGGACCGTTTAAAATTTTGTAATAAATATAAGGACTGGACAGAAGATGACTGGTGTAAAGTCGTTTTATCTGACGAATTCCCTTTCAAGTATTTCAGCAATAAAAGAGGAATCCGTGCCCGCAAAAGAAAAGGCGAGCATTTCAACCCGGAGTGTACGCTACACATCCACCACCTGAGGGTGCTTTTTCGGTTGAGGAGCAGGATCCCTTCATATTATACTCAAAGGGATAGCGATGAACACGAAATGGTTCCTCCAAATCCTTCGAGGCTACCTGCTACCGACATCATGACTTCAGTTTCCAGGAGATTTCTTCTTCCAGGATGATGGTCCACCTTATCACCGAGCAAAAGAAGTGGTTGGATGTGAAGAAGTGAAAAAGTGGTTTGATGACCATAACATCACTCTTCTAGTGGGTTGGCTTGAAAACTTACCAAATCTTAACCCAGTCGAGAATCTCTCGGGGATTGTGAGTGAGGCGATAGGAAAAAGGCATCCACGAAACCAGAATGAACTGGAATTAAACTTTCATACAGCTTGGCAAGCCTCACAAGACGGCTCAATCATCCAGCATTTGGTCCGATCTATACCAGAGCGGATTCGTGCAGCGTGCCAAAAAAAGGGTCGTCACTGCAAGAACTGAAGGATGCTCAAAGATTAGGAAGAGTAGGGACCACACATCATGTATTGTTACTTTTGTTCGATAAATTTTAGAACACTAAGTACACAATATGTTTTATCCCTTTGAGTGTCTATTGTATTTTCATATTTTCACAGAACCAGAAGAATGAGTGTTCTAACTCTTTTTGGCCATAGCTGTACATTAGGGTGGATCACTTTTCACTTTTTTTTAAAATTATAGCTGGTCAAAGTTTTTCCCATGATTTGGTTCAGTGGAAGTACACTGACACCATTTTTACCAAAATCGATCAATATTTAGGGGTCGCGCATCGACCTTGAAAATTTCAATTTTGGAAATTTGGCCAAATTGACAATGTTTTACTGAATAAAGATAAATCATAAAATGACCATATTTTCTGAATCCTCTCAGTGAAAGAAATCCTCTCAGATACTTACCAAGTTGATAGGACAAGTGGTTTAGAAGTTATACTCACCTTGAGATAGCATTAAAATTTAAAATACCGTATTTGTCCCCGTACCTCCATATGCTGTCTGCCATTGTCTGCTTTTTAGGATAAGATAAAACGAATAAGGAAAGATCAAATGTATTTTGTATTAAAACGGTTTACCGATATCACTAAAGGCACTTACTCCGGTGCCCCTAACTAGGTTCAAAAACTGTATGAATCGTGGTTAGAACACATCATCTTAAGGCGTGCGCCATGTACTCTCTCTGCTAACTCCCTTTCCCTCTGCGCTACGTCATCTTGGCAAGTGACGACTTCTTGAAGTCACCGAGTTCTTTCCGGCTCTTTTCCACGAGCTGAAGAAGACCCTGCAGCTGTGACTCGTCTTTTGTGACAGTGTTCGCGTAATCTTCTATCAGTTTTATCCCTCTCTCTGCCACGTCGTTGGTAACTTTCAGATGCGAGATGACATTCTTCAGATCACAGTAGTTCTTATCTTGATCCCACTTATTCACCGGCAGAGTGAGCCACGTAGACGCGCACACCTGCAGGCCTGTGAACACGAACCACGATGACTCATCGATCAGGTCCGGAAGGCGCGTCGTGTCATCAACCGAGACGTTGTCATACGTGAAGTCCTCGGGCACAGCGAGGCGGCACAGCTTCTTTGCCATCTCGTGCTTCACAGTGTCTTCCACTTTGTCACTGCAGAGGGCGAAAACGACGGTCTGAGGCCTCAGATACCACAAGTGCCGCCTGATCACTGCCAGTGAAGCCTCTGCAATCTCGCGATCCACAGCCCTGTACTGCAGAAGACGCTGGTACAACACAAGGTCATTCAGCGGGGCATCAGCTGCGACAGGAGCCGCCAGCCAGGCAGGTGCGTAGAGGAGTGCAGTAAATAGTACCACTCTCTGAAGTTTCTGTACCAGCTCGTCGTCGAACTCCAGCTGACCGCTGAACATCAGGAGCTTCGTGTAGTAGATGATCTGAAACGAATACGCACTGTGATGTATAAATACCGATACCACTCCATATAAGTTTGTTTAATGGTAAATTATTTATCTTATTTTTTTCTGGTAGGGACTTCAAATGGCTGTTTGCAGAAGGCAATACAATATTTAACTTCTAATTCAAAATACCAACCTTGGCCATCCACCTCGCATGATGGTAGGCTCCTGGGCGCATGAAGTGTGTGCCACGACGTGGCTGGGCCCCGAGTACCAGGAGTGTAATCTCCGCCACTTCTCGGTAGTCTTCTCTGACAAGACCAGAAGCGGTGCCGAGGAACTTGACTGCCTCATCTCGGAGCTCCATCAGCCACGTCACCTCCGCCAAATGCTCGATCTCCAGCTCGCGATAAGTCGAGAGGTCGAGCTTGTCCCACCTGAAAGGGAGTTATGAAAATATTGCATGAAAACGACTGAAGTTTCCCTTTTCGACTGCTATTAACATCATTAGTAGAAGGACGCTGATATCTCAATTGCTCTGAAGGCAAAAAATCATTGGAGAAAACAAATGCGCCTTAGACTTGAAATTCACCTTCTCCTCAGATACTGGAACAAAGGTTCAGTTGGTGCTGTGGTTCTTCCAAACGCGGTGATGACCACTGCCCCCACGATGAGCTCCATAACGTGATGGCGACAGCCCAGCTGGAAGAGCGGTTTACCAAGCATGTTCTCCAGCCGGACCACCGCACCCTGCACCCTCCCCGTATTGGAGGAAGTTGTGTCGAAGCACAGTCCAATCACGTTGTTCTCGCATCCCCAGTCTTTGAGAGCACGAAAGGTCGCCTGGGCCTGGGACAGACCGGTGCCGTCAGCAACAGTCGGAACGGCCAGCAACTTTCCTTCTGTGCATTGGGGAGCTCCGGAGATGAGAATCGCCTGGCGGTGCTCCAATGATCCAAGAGAGTCCTGAAACGTATGTCATACATGCCAATCCATTATCGTCCACTGGAATATGTCAATCCACTGTCGTCACTGGAACATGTTAATTCACTGTCGTCCACGGTGAGGGCAAAACTGACCTTGATTACTTTACCGTCCCAGTGGACGACAGCATGCCTCGGAGATACGAAAGATTTCTGCACAGCTGTCGACACTTCACAACGATGTGCCACTCTTCCACAGCGAGACGTGTCCTTCGAGATACTGAATTTGTCCAGGTCTGCGGGCGGATCTGCCGAACGTAGGACTGCCGCCACGACACGTGCCACCTATGTGCGAAATTGGAAGGAAATTGACAAGGATGCGTATGGTTTTTATGTGACAAAATAATCACTAAATTTTCCGTCGTTACGTCTATTATATCTTTGTCAAGGAAAGATCATTACTGATATATACACACCTGATTATTGGACATCCGGAAGCGATCAGCCACTTCAATAACAGCCGGAGCATTGAGGATGCGGTGAGGAAGGCTGATTGATACAGTTGATTCTCTCGGCTGTCGGTATGGTGGTTCTAGCTGTGATTCGGAGTTGCTTGATGATCTGCTTTCTATAGATTCATCGTCGCTCTCAGCTTCGGTTCCTAATTTCGTTTTTGAGGTGCCTGGCTCATCACGAGATTGTTGTCTTGAGAGTTGCCGTTTTCTCTTGACAACGAACACTTTATCACTCCCACTCATTGTTGCCTGGCGCAGGCCCCGTTGATCCTCATAAAATTTAATATCTTCTTGTTTGTTGTTGTCTGAGAGCAGTCGACTTTTCTGTATCTCTTCAATAGCATCGGGAGCTCCGATGTCCCAGAGCTTGTTCAGATTTTCTGAAAACTTCTCCCTGCCTTTTCCCGCGTCACTGTCTCTCATCTTGCTCTTCTGCAGCGAGCGCCACTCTTCCCACAGTAACTCCAGTTTTCTTTCGCAGTTACGCCTCGTGATCGTCTTTATACGGGCCATGTTCCAAAATGCCAGAACATTGGCCACCGTGTCTTTAACGGCGGCCTTCCTGTCAGTAGTTTCCTGCTTGGCATAGAAGAAGTACTGGAGAACTTGATGGGTGGTTGGCAATTTGGCACCACCGATCGAGGAAGATGGCTGACCAATTAAGAAGACGTCCGTGGCTGACCTTAGAGAAGGTGGTGCTGTTGTTGCTGCTTTCTCTTTTCCAGAATAAGTAACTTTCAGAGTCTTCCCACTCTTGGTTGTTAACAGTTTATCCATTGTACTAAAGTTTAGACTTATCAAACAAGAATCAATTGACACAGTTGATCTGTAAAAAGCAAACTGTGATTAGTAAAAATATTGGTCATAGACATAGCGTGTGTGTGTGTAATTGGGATTTTAGGATGCGCCAGCTACTGATGCTATGATTACGTCCATAACGGGGGACAAATATGGTATTTTAAATTTTAATGTTATTTCTAGGTGAGTGTAACTTCTAAACCACTTGTCCGATCAACTTGGTAAGTATTTGAGAGGATTTCTTTCACTGAGAGGATTCAGAAAATATGGTCATTTGATGATTTATCTTTATTCAGTAAAAAATTGTCAATTTGGCCAAATTTCCAAAATTGAAATTTTCAAGGTCGATGCGCGACCCCTAAATATTGATCGATTTTGGTAAAAATGGTGTCAGTGTACTTCCACTGAACCAAATCATGGGAAAAACTTTGACCAGCTATAATTTTTAAAAAAAAGTGAAAAGTGATCCACCCTACTGTACAGGTATCTGCTGACGATTATCAACACAACAGCGGTGTCTCTTTCAGTCACGTAAGAATGGCGAACCAGAATGTTTCTTACATACATCCTAGTTTCCCACTTTATTGCCTTTTCGCTTTTTATCTTATTTAAGTACGGTTAATACACTTACAACCATTCATTTGGGTGCTGTTCTCGCATATACGTAAACGAAATATATACATAGGATTATATTTAATGTTAGTTTACACTGCAAACCAAATTTAAATGAGAGAAGTCGGAACACGTAAATTAATCTAAATTTATAACTAATAACTGATTGAGCTTTGATTAATTATTTGGAAAATTTTACTCCAGCCAGTTAAAGTAAACACATTAAAGTAACAATAATAATAATAATAATAATAATAATAAAGATAATAATGATAATAATAAATAGGGCCCATCCTATTAAATACAGAATATATTACATAAGAAACAGTGAATTTATCAAAACCACAACAGACAAAACGGCAATCATCCCAAGATTTTGTACAACTTTTGGCTGATATCCCTTTCACAAATGATGCGAAACGCTCGTAACTCAGTGGGTAACGCCGTTTCTCTATAAACGAAGTGAAGACACTGAGGTTGGGGGTTCGATTCCAGATGATGCTCGTAATAATAGGTTAATTGAATGCCCGATTAGGTCAACTGAATACCCGGTTAGGTTCAGTGAATGCCCGGTTAGGTCAACTCTACGTCCTTGACGATTGGTTAGGGTTAGTTGTGATATTTTCGTTAAAACTAACGAAACTATCACGACTAAACCTAACCAATCGTCAAGGGCGTACAGTTGACCTAACCGGGCATTCAAATTTTATCCTATGTAAATAATGGTTCTCTATTTATTATATGTTTGCAATAAATAATAAATTTGTTGTTATTGTTTTCTTATCTTATTTTGGTTAATTTGCAAAGTTTAAACTTTGGGGGGATATAGTTGAAAAGATCAACATTGGGGTGGTGATTGTTGAAAAGAGTATGTTGGGGGTGAAATAGTTTAAAAGATCCTTTTTTTCTTTTCCAGGTATTAGAGTTGTGTGAAAAATGGCAGACCAGTCCACTTACACTCTGGAGGAAAGGATAGTGATGAGCACATGGGCTCATGAAAGGTCACATACTGGCAAAACGATGCATAATAGCCAGAATGATTTGAACACAAGATTCAATAAGGCTGCACCACCATACAAGACTTGTTCGGTCCATATTTTTTTGAGGGTCCTGTCAACCAAACTGCCTACTTCAACATGTTACGGGACTGGTTTGTGCCTGAGCTCGAACGTTTAGGGCTGCTTGGTCAGGTGTGGTTTCAACAAGACCGGGCTCCGGCTCATTTTGCTATTAATGTGAGGGAATTCCTCAACGAAGTGTTCAGAGACAAATGGATCGGCCCTGGCTTGCACCATTTACTTGCCCCTCTTGAGTGGCCGCCCCGAAGTCCAGATCTGTCTTCATGTGACAATGCATTATGGGGTTTTATCAAGCAGAACGTATCCCGGGTGCGTTACACAACAGAGGAACTGAAACACGCTGTTCGAGATGCATTTGGTGCAATCACTCCAGCAATGCTGCATTGATTCTCACACCGCAGATGGAGGCGCATAATCCTTTGTTACGAAAATGATGGTGCGCGCACAGATATTCTTGATCAGTAACTGTAATTAGTAACTGTATTTACTGTAATTAAAGTAATTGTTGCTAGTGACTTGTTTCTTAAATTACACCTACCACATATAAATACAATTAATCACACAAAAATAAAATTGGCATTACAATTTGTACATTTTGTAGGGGATGACGGGACTTTTCGAACACCCTGTAGAGTCCTTAGTTTTTAACCAGTTTCATACCGCCGCTTCTGCATCAGGATCGTTTTGAAATTGTCTACCTCCGAGGTGTTCCTTTAGGGCTGGAAACAAATGGAAGTCGCTTGGTGCAAGATCAGGACTATGGGAGGGATGATCCATGACTTCCCAGTGGAACGATTCCAAAGGTTGGCGTGTTTGATTTGCAGTGTGAGGGCGTGCATTGTCATGCAAGAACACCACACTTGCGGAAAGCAACCCAGGACGTTTTCTTCTGATAGCCGTGCGGAGTCGCTATAAAGTTTCACAATAAGAAGTGGCATTTATTGTAGTCCCTTTTTGCATGAATTCAACATGCAAAACGTCTTGATGGTCCCAAAAAATCGGTGCCATCACCTTATCAGCTGATAGTGCAATCTTGAACTTTTTGGTTCGTGGTGACCCCAGATGTTGCCACTTTATAGTGGCAATATCTTTACAGTGGCAATATTGTAATACCAAAAACATTATTGTACTATGCATAATGTACCGGTAATTAACCTTGTAAACTTTTTGAACAACCCTCGTAAAATGTATTATTCTGAAATGTAATAAACATTAACGAAATAAAAAAGCTGGTTTGTTTTTGTTTTTTCCGCCTGCCGTCGAACCAAAAAGATCCCCCTTTTTTTCATGATAAAAGATAACATTTATAAAGATAAACCACCGTGACACTACTAATGTCGCTATACGCACGTCCGTGTTGCGATGAACTCGGCGTGTATCCTAAAGATTGTCACGATTCCGTAGGAAAGACAAGAACACACACATACACTCTGAAGTACATCGAGCTTACGAAATATACAAAACTAAAAGTAATTCGTCCCATTTTTCAATATCGTGCATGTTCTTTGAATTGTATACGTATGACATCATCAAAACCAATTACTTTTAGCTCTCGTGGAGTCCCAAATATCGAAGTTACAAAAAATTGACATGTACATACAAAAATAGTTTAATTAAGAGAGAATCTACAGTACATAAACATCAAGGGATGGAAAATAAAAGCCTTCTGAATATTGAGTAATACAGTGTGTCCCAGAATTAACTATCTATTTCAATGAAATCGGACAAATTTTTTAAAAACACACTTTTATTTATGTTTATCATGTTTAATATGTGTTAAAAATGTATAAATTTCTAAATTTTTTTCATAATTTTATTTTCATAATTTTTTCATTATCTGGTCCAATGAAAGACCGTCTGAAGTCATAGAATGGCAAAGAGACTCTCCAAAAGTTAACGTGTGGCTTGGAATGACCAAATCCAAAATTTATGGCCCATTCTTCTTTGCGGAGGCAACTGTAACAGGTACCGTCTACCTTGATATGCTTCAGCAGTTTCTCGAACCACAGCTTCTTGATGATGGCATTCTTGATAATGTTGTGTTTCAACAAGATGGAGCACCATGTCATTATGCTCTAGTTGTTCGAGAATACCTCAACAGACGCCTTCCGAATCGGTGGATTGGACGTGGAGGACCTCGACCTTGGCCTCCGTGTTCTCCGGATTTGACACCCCTGGATTTCTTTGCATGGGGTTTCATAAAAACAAAGGTTTATCGCCAAAAGATCAATGCTTCTTGTTGAAACACAACATTATCAAGAATGCCATCATCAAGAAGCTGTGGTTCGAGAAACTGCTGAAGCATATCAAGGTAGACGGTACCTGTTACAGTTGCTGCCGCAAAGAAGAATGGGCCATAAATTTTGGATTTGGTCATTCCAAGCCACACGTTAACTTTTGGAGAGTCTCTTTGCCATTCTATGACTTCAGACGGTCTTTCATTGGACCAGATAATGAAAAAATTATGAAAATAAAATTATGAAAAAATTTAGAAATTTATACATTTTTAACACATATCAAACATGATAAACATAAATAAAAGTGTGTTTTTAAAAAATTTGTCCGATTTCATTGAAATAGATAGTTAATTCTGGGACACCCTGTATTAAAAATTCAATTAACTTTATCGTTATCCCTTTCATAAAATGTTACGATAAATAACTCTTCTTCAGTTACAAGCTAATGAACAAATTATATACTGTAAATCGGTGTAAAGAAAAAAAACTTAGAATTTTTAACTTGCAGAGTGAATATATTTAAATTCAAACTGTGTAAAACTGATTTAGTTTACAGGCAGATATTTAACTTATTTTAGGGGCGGGGATAACGTAGGGTTCATTTTCAGGTCATATGGCAGCTATGATACCAAAATGTCTTTATTTACTTTTTTTTTTTTTTTAAATCGGATGTCCCTATTTTATAGCATATTCAAAGCCTACCCATATCCCGGGGCCGGACCTATTCTCAGCGTGCTATCTTTTCAATTACAGGGAGCAGTTGCGTGCTCCCCGAACTACTCTTACTCTCTGGCGACATTAAGACTAATCCAGGCCCCACTACAACTTACACATGTCACCATACACAAAGTCATAGACACAATAGCACCATGAGACACATACAGAAGTATAATATAACATATTACAATACAACGTAGATGGCCTCACAAACAAAATCATGCAGCTTAGGGAATTGTACACAAACAAAACATTCACATAGCACTTATACAAGAAACAAAACTAAAACGCACATACAAAACACCCACCATCCCCGACTTCACGACGATCCGTCAAGATCGTACTGGGGGTAACGAGGGTGGACTCATCACTTACATACGTAAAAGCATTAGCTACACTGATGCTACCCAAAACATTACAAACACAATCCAAGCAGATAACAGGATAGAAATACAGGCAGTTAACATTAAAACGCGCAAAACACACCACCACACTAATCAACATTTACATCCCATCAGATAGTTCACCTCAGGTGCCAGCCAATTACAATCCACAGTTACACAATCTGGCCTCTCTCACTAATGTCATATTAGGAGGAGACTTCAACGCCAAAGACACTAGTTGGTACCTGCACAACCAAAACAACACCAGAGGCGCCAACATAGCCACACAACTAAACAGCCGCTTCATTCTTAACAATACAGAAGAACATACACACATACCACATCAAGCAGGATACTCAAACTCCTCCCCAGACATAACGTTCTGTTCCCCCTCACTAGCAACACATACACAACGGAGAACAGAAAAACAACTGTCATCAGACCACCTGCCCATCATCATTACAACACATTCTACACTCTGCCCCAACAGCCCTAGGCACACTTACAGAAATTACAAGAAAGCTGATTGGGAACAGTTCAAAAGACAGACTGAGGAACAATTCACCACATTAAACAGCACACCCATCATAAACATCAATACAACACTCAAGACATTTAATCAGATCATCAATAATGCAAACAAATACATACCCAAGGGCAACATTAGGAAATACAACCCAAATTACACTAGAGAAATAGTCCACCTCATAAGGCAACGTAACAACCTCAAATATAACACAAACACCACACACAGAAGCCATAAAACAGCAGATACAACAGCTCAACAGAGAAATAAACAACAAACTCAAAGATAAACAAACAGAACCATTCAGGGAATTCATAACAACACTAAACCACTCCACAGATACATCCAGGCTATACAAGACTATAAACAGCATTACTCACTCTAACAGCGGCATTCACACCTCACACGCGGCTATCTGTCGCAGCCAAAATAATATCCCAACAGACACACAACAAGCTAACATTCTAGTTAATCACTACGCAAAGATAAGTCACTTAAACAGAGGCAACAACCAGAAACACGCAGACAGACAAACAGCCAGACACAAGAAAACCTACAGACTCGACACGACCGTTACACCCTTCAATACAGACCAGACCACCAAGATCATCAAAAACATTAAGAATTCGAAGGCTACTGGAACAGACAACATATCTAACATACACCTTAAACACTTGGGCCCACAAGGAATACTAGCTCTCACAAATATCAGCACATATTCATACTACACTATATTATTCCTGACATATGGAAACAAGGTAAAATTATTACACTACTCAAACCAAACAAAAATCCAACAGAACCAGCTTCCTATAGATCCATTACTTTACTATGCACACCTTCCAAAGTAACAGAAAGACTAATCTTACAAATCACCAACCCACACATTCCACTATCGCCTACTCAACATGGATTCAGACCTCACCACTCAACCACGACATTACTCACTAACCTCATGCAGCACATCATGGATGGCATCAACTCCAGACGACCAGCTCAACGTACACTATTAGCAACAATAGACATTAGTAAAGCATTTGATGCTATCCCACGCTTCCCTCTCATAAACAAATACCTCAACACAAACATGCACAATAACACCAAAAGGTGGCTGAGCAACTATCTTTCAGGAAGATACTCACATGTCACATTTAATGGCAAGTCATCCAAAAACAAGCTTTTTCCGAACGGGTCCCTCAAGGCTCTGTTCTCTCACCAACACTTCAACTTATACATGCATGACATTCCAACACCCATAGATAACAAGCTTACCTTATCATTATATGCAGACGACATCACTCTAACATTCACCCACAACAACATCGACACCGCTACAAATAACCTACAAACATACATAAACAGTATACAAGACTGGCCCACAAAATCAACCATCACCTTGCTTACAAGCAACACAAAATAACACCAGGTAATTCCACAGCTTACACTAAACAACATCAACATTCCACACACTCACAGGACCAAAATACTTGGTGTCACATACAACACATCATTATCTTTTGCAAACCACATTCAGGACATTAAAAACAAATGTACGTCAAGACTTAACATGCTTAGGGTACTAACAGGCACAAACTGTGGACACCAGCAGGAAACAACATCACTCATATACAAACCATATATTCGCTCAGTTATGGACTATGCTAGCCCATGCTGGGCACCCATTATCTCAAAGACACACATAAACACCTTACAGACAATACAAAACAACGCACTTCGTATCATTACAGGATGCACTCAGACAACACCAATAGAACACCTGCACACAGAAACAAAAATACTGAAAGTTAGGGAACATTTAGACATGAGGGGAACACAATTCATGGCAGCAGCGACAACTAATCCACAACACCGTTGCCACTACATGTACAATCATGCACCAACACCTCGCACCATTAAGGTAACACCAGAGAGACATTATAACCAAATACTCCATTCCATACCACGCCCGACAGACATCACACAGTACAGAAAACACATACACACACACCTAACCCACAAAGCACTGACACGACTCGGTCCGAATGCGGTCCTAGGTGCGAAGCCGCCACCCATTAACAGGTCAGAGATCAGCCTGAGCAGATCGGATCGAGTTAACTTAGCACGATTCCGATGTGGACATCACCCCAACTTACGGACATATAAACACAGACTAGACAACTCCATAGACGACACCTGCCACCTGTGCCAGGACACACCACAAACAATTGAACACATTATGATAGACTGTACCGCTCTAGCACAACAATGAACACAACACATCATCGCCCCTCCGGAGAGGGCGATCGGTTACCTGCGTGCCGCCGGCTTGCTCGATCAGGGTGGGCTGATCGGCTAAACAACAACTAAATTTAATATTTTTAATGAAATCAAGGAAAAGCAAATCATCCATAAATAGAAAAATACCACAACCACCAATATTTTGAGCTTCGCATCCAAGGCCACTTTTCAAAGTCAAAAGTTGTGAATTTTCGATCAAAATCTAAGTTTGCTCGTGATGTTAAATCAAAATCTATCTATATCTGGTCTGCCCACGCTCGCACTATAACATGTAAACAATTTTATGCATTTACTTTAAGCTCACGAACCGCTTAGATTGCAGCTTCACGACTTTGGACCCACTCGCTTTGAATGTGAAACTCAAAATGTTGTGCCCGTGGTACTTTTGTAAATATGGACTTAGTGACTTTTCCTCGATTTCACAAAAACGTATGCAAGTTTGTATTAGCGTGCCCTAACTAGATATAAGTAGGTTTTGTTAAGTGTCAAGGTATCACCGACTTAGAAATTTCTGTTCAAAATCTTTCATATGAATTATTTACTAACGAGATGTAAATAGGATTTGGTTTAACTTAAGCCGTTTTCTTTTCGTCCAACTGACTTCGTCAAGTCAAATTGAGATGTTGTGGTCTTTTCATAAAAAATCTGGGTTTGACTTGAATTTTGCCAAAGCCATCTCCGCAGGTGGCTAAAGAAAACTTTTTACTTTTTTGTCAACAAACACGTTGTCGTCTGTAGAATCAAAGGTTTTGAAGAATGCATTGCATTATTTAGGCTCATATATGCAAGAAAACACATTTTAATCGTCTTATTGTTGTTGTTGTTTAGCCGATCAGCCCACCCTGATCGAGCAAGCCGGCGGCACGCAGGTAACCGATCGCCCTCTCCGGAGTGGACCAGAGCTTCAGCGCACTAGTGATGTTGTGTTGTGTTCATTGTTGTGCTAGAGCGGTACAGTCTGTCATAATGTGTTCAATTGTTTGTGGTGTGTCCTGGCACAAGTGGCAGGTGTCGTCTATGGAGTTGTCTAGTCTGTGTTTATATGTCCGTAAGTTGGGGTGATGTCCACATCGGAATCGTGCTAAGTTAACTCGATCCGATCTGCTCAGGCTGATCTCTGACCTGTTAATGGGTGGCGGCTTCGCACCTTGGACCGCATTCGGACCGAGTCGTGTCAGTGCTTTGTCGGTTAGGTGTGTGTGTATGTGTTTTCTGTAGTGTGTGATGTCTGTTGGGCGTGGTATGGAATGGAGTATTTGGTTATAATGTCTCTCTGGTGTTACCTTAATGGTGCGAGGTGTTGGTGCATGATTGTACATGTAGTGGCAAGGGTGTTGTGGGTTAGTTGTCGCTGCTGCCATGAATTGTGTTCCCCTCATGTCTAAATGTTCCCTAATTTTCAGTATTTTTATTTCCGTGTGCAGGTGTTCTATTGGTGTTGTTTGAGTGCATCCTGTAATGATACGAAGTGCGTTGTTTTGTATTGTCTGTAAGGTGTTTATGTTTGTGTTTGAGATAATGGGTGCCCAGCATGGGCTAGCATAGTCTACAACTGAGCGAATATATTGTTTGTATATGAGTGATGTTGTTTCCTGCTGGTGTCCAAAGTTTGTGCCTGTTAGTACCCTAAGCATGTTAAGTCTTGCGTACATTTGTTTTTAATGTCCTGAATGTGGTTTGCAAAAGATAATGATGTGTTGTATGTGACACCAAGTATTTTGGTCCTGTGAGTGTGTGGATGTTTGTGTTGTTTAGTGTGATCTGTGGAGTTATCTGATGTTTTTTTTGTGTTGCTTGTTAGCAAGGTGAAGGTTGATTTTGTGGACGCTACTTCGAGATCTATTGTGTGTGAGCCAGTCTTGTATACTGTTTATGTATGTTTGTAGGTTATTTGTAGCGGTGTCGATGTTGTTGTGGGTGGATGTTAGAGTGATGTCATCTGCATATGACGATTAGGTAAGCTTGTTATCTATGGGTGTTGGAATGTCATTCATGTATAAGTTGGACAGTATTGGTGAGAGAACAGAGCCTTGAGGGACCCTGTTTTGAAAAAGCTTGCTTTTGGATGACTTGCCATTAAATGTGACATGTGAGTTTCTTCCTGAAAGATAGTTGCTTAACCACCTTTTGGTGTTATTGTGCATGTTTGTGTTGAATATTTTGTTAATGGTGTTAAAAGGGTGTACTTAGGCAGTGGCGTATGGTGGTTAACAAAACAGGGTGCGCTGAATATTATAACAAGGTACCTAAAGCCTAAAATTTAAGTTATATCGGGTGGCCCAGAAAAAATGCCTTGAGATTTGAACATCAATAACTTAAAAAATATGCAGTTCACACTTCCAAAATTTACAAAACTTTTACCTCAATCTATTGGTAAGCCATCATAAAAATTTTAGACCTCTACATAAAATATTCTTTCCACAGCTGAGGGAACAATGAGGTATGGTGAAAAAAACGAATATCCTAAATCCTAAATATGTATAGCTGTACCTGGCAACTTTTCTAAGACTTGTAGTAGTTTACTTAGCCTATGGATAATCTGTTAGTCTCTGAAAAACGTTAGATGATATAGGCTACACCCATCTTAAGTCCTGTTTTTTAAACTTACCCTTCAAATTATGGTTCTAACTAACGGTGAAAAAGCGGTGATTGAAAAGTGTTTCTTGGAAAATAGATGGACTGGGGCAAGAATTTAGAGGGAATTTCTAAGAATAACTTGTAATATTACGTCTGTGAATAGAATAATTAAAAAAACTTAAAGCAACCGGTTCGACGGCACGGAAGCGTGGAAGTGGTCGGCCTAAAACAGTTTACACTCAAGAGAATATAGCAATGCTCGAAATGATGAGCGTATCTCAAGAGGATCGACCGGGGTCACACTGCTCTCAGAGGAAAATTGCAAGAAATTTAGGTATCAGTCGAAGTTCCATACAAAGAATGCAGAGAACGGTAGGACTTAAAGCATTTAAAACAGTGATGCACAAACCCTGGCCCGCGGGCCAAATGTGTCCCCCCACGGGTCTTTTCAGTGGCCCCACGGGTCTTTTCAATTCAATGAAAAAGTTAGAATATAAAAGTGACCCAATTTATGACTTAGATGGCCCTCACATCAAAAACGTTTGTGCACCACTGATTTAAAAGGATCCGTGTTTCAAGACGTGACAGCAATGTAAAAGCTAAAAGAAAAATTCGTTGTAGAAAATTGCTTGATAGATTTTCGTCCAATGATGTTAAAAAAATAGTTTTTACAGATGAAAAAGATTTCACCATCGACATTGCTCGAAACTCCCGGAACGATGTTGTTTATGGTCGGCGTAAGAAAGACATTCCTCCACCGAGACTTTACCAACAGACAAGTCGGTTTTCCAAAAAAATCATGGTATTAGCAGGTGTATCGTGGAAAGGAAAGAGGAAAAGTCATTTCATTTCAGAAAATAAAAAAAAAAATTCAGAAACCTATGTAAATCTCTTAAGGAGAATCTTTTGCCTGATTGTCGGCGTCTGTATTATGGAAATGATTTCATACTCCAACAAGATGGTGCTACAGCTCATACTAGCAAGTTCACACAGGATTAGCTACAACAGAATGTAGTCAACTTCATTGGAAAAAACGACTGGCCCCCGCAATCACCTGATTGCAGTCCCATTCCCATTGATTATTGCATATAGAACACTCTAGCAGTGAAGATTTATGAAGGCCAAACAGAAAAGTTTACAGAAATGCAATTAAAGAAAAAAATATTCGAATGTTGGGACAAAATAACATTAAGAGAAATCAGAAAATGTATCATGTCGTGGAAGAAAAGGTTAAGATTAGTTTGTAAGCAGGACGGCGGACATATTGATCATATTTGTTGATTAGATGTGAATAATATAATTTTTTCAGTTTATGATATGCGTTTTTTTCACCATACCTCATTGTTCCCTCAGCTGTGGAAAAAGTATTTTATGTAGAGGTCTGAAATTTTTATGATGGCTTATCAGTAGATTGAGGTAAAGGTATGTAAATTTTGAAAGTGTGAACTGCATATTTTTGAAGTCATTGATGTTCAAATCTCAAGGCGTTTTTTCTGGGGCCACCCGATATATAATAAATGGCATGTTTTAAATGGTAGTGTGTATATATATATATATATATATATATATATATTATATATATATATATATATATATATATATATATATATATATATATATATATATATATATATATATTTGGAAAGTGAAACATACAAACAATAGTGATTCGTTAAAAATAAACGAATCATGCAGATTCGATTCTATTTCTTCCGTGCATAAGTAACAAAAGTAGGCTATATTATCGAACGACACTGCGAAACACACACACCAAACAGCAAGCTGTGTGCTACTGCCGCTCCGCTCGACTTCAGTCAGTAATAACCCCAACTATTCCCTAACACTCCCTTTCATCTCCCCCATCTCCTGCCTGTCTTCACTTCTATCCCTCCTCCCTAAAGTGTGCGAGAAAGGTTCAGCATCGAACAGAAAGTATTAGAAGCAACAACGAAGGTTAACACTGTGTATTAATGCAGCAAAATTATCATGACTTTTATTTTTATTAAATATTTATTATAAAAGATTTAATAATTTATTTATTAATTTTTTAAAATAATTATTTTACAGCTTTTGTCGGTGTGCGCCCCAAACCTAGCACACCCTGAATATACTCCCCTGACTACAGGGTGTTCGAAAAGTCCCGTCACCCCTACAAAATGTACATATTGTAATACCAATTTTATTTTTGTGTGATTAATTGAATTTATATGTGATTCATTGACATTTTTTTCCTTTTCCAGTTATTAAAGTTGTGTGAACAATGGAAGACCAGTCCACTTACACTCTGGAAGAAAGGAAAGTGATGAGTACATGGGGTCATGAAAGGTTACATACTGGTAAAACGATGCATGATATCCCGAATGATTTGAACACAAGATTCAATAAGGCTGCACCACCAAACAAGACGGTATTACGCTGGGAGAAAAAGCTGTTTGAAACTGGCTCCATCAAGGACAGACCACAGTCGGGAAGATCAACAACGCGAGCAGAACAATGTGAAGGTGTGATTGCATCAGTGGCTCGTTCACCGAGAAAAATCACTTCGGAAACGATCACAAGAACTTGCTGTCCCCATTTCCACGATGAGAGATCACATGACAAAAGATCTCAGCATGAAACCATACCGCCCGTCATTTGTTAATGAACGAAAATGATGGTGCACACACAGATATTCTTCATTAGTAACTGTATTTACTGTAATTAAAGTAATTGTTGCTAGTGACTTGTTTCTTAAAATACACCTCTCACATACAAATACAATTAATCACACAAAAATAAAATTGGTATTACAATATGTACATTTTGTAGAGGGCGACGGGACTTTTTTAACACCCTGTAGGTTAAATTGATGCACTTATAACCCTTAAGGAAATAATTGGCCTTACATAAATGTAGATTTGGTTCTATATCGGCCGAAGCTAGCTTATCTGCGGCAAGATGGTCACAGTGTAAGGTTAATATTCTGCTGAACTTAAACCAACACCTGAACATAACAACATAATATTCTTAATCGTTACGAAAGATAACGTGGAAAACTGTTTTATATTGTGTGCAAATGATTATAAAACAATAAATAATTACAAAGCTTAGGCCCCTCACTGTTTTTTCACCATGTCATGTGACGGTTAGGCTAGGTTAGAGGGTTAGGGTTTGGTTAGGGTTAGAAAGTTAGATTACGTGTGGTTAGGTTACGTTGTGTCCTCACCAGTAAATATTTTTCTGGTTAATTATGATGTATTTTGAAGGAATTTGACCTCCGTTTCCTTTTTAAATTTGCGATTGTTTAAATATGAAAATTGAAAATACAGTATTTCGAAAACTGCTCATTTGTACAAGAAACGGATGTCAGATTCTTTCAAAACACATCAAAATTGATCAGTGTAGGCCTAATCCAATCTTATTGTGGGCTGGATTCATGATAGAAACCTGAAGTTAGGACCCTGCTGCCCTGTATTGAGTGTCCAGACGAATGGCTAAGCCTTTATCCTATAAACTACGAAGTAGGCTTTGTCAATAGTGGACCTAATTGAGTTTTCTTTACATTTGACGTCAAAACTCAAGTTGTCGCGTTCTTTTCGTCCATAAATCTGACTTCAAACCAATTTTTGAACGAAAATTTCAGGGTTCTATCATGAGTCCAGCCCGCAATAAGACTGAATATATAAGGCATAGACTGTAGCCTAGGTTTGAGCTCGTCACAGCAACGCTAACCTAGACCAATATATATATAGGACCAAAATTGGGTTCTAGGACAGTTCATACCAGGACAGTTCATACCAGGACAACTCATACCCGGACAACTCATACCTAGGACAACTCATACCTAGGACAACTCATACATAGGACCAGAAAAAAAAATGAAAAATTAATGAAAACATTTATTCTGTAAAATTAAAATTAAAATTTAAACATTTAGAATTCATGCAAGTTATTAATGAAAACATTTTGAAATGAAAACATTTATTTTTAAAATTAATGAAAACATTTATTTTGTAAAATTAAAAATTAAATTTAAACATTTAAAATTCATGCAAGTTATATATATATATATATATATATATTATATATATTATATATCAGCAAACAACCACAGGGAAAAGGAAACACAAAGTCCGAGCGCTTTCGTGATATATTCACATTATCAAGGAGGAACAGAAAATAGACGGAGATTACAAAGTAAATGAGTTAAATAGACAAGCAAAAAATTCACAATCGGCACCTCAAATTAAAGGCCTTAAAGCCCTCTAAAGATTTTTTCAATTGATAACATAATCTGTAGGCTGCTAAATTACAAATTTAAAAGAAGTATACTGTATAGATGAAATTAGACAAAAAAAACAATACAGAGAACAAAAATTATTATAATGGTTATTAACACTAATATTTAATTAAAGCACGCAATTAATTGGCAAGAATTTAATGAAAAACGAATAGATAACGTAGATAACAAATAGATAACATAATCTGTAGGCTGCTAAATTACTATATAGATGAAATTAGACAAAACACCAGTACAGAAAACAAAAATTATTATAATGGTTATTAACACTAATATTTAATTGAAGTAGGAAATTAAGTGGCCCGAAATTAATGAAAACAAAGGGAATGTTGCCATCGTCTTCCAGATTATTACAAAATTTCTACAAACAGTCTGGAAAAAAAAAAAATAAAATAAATTGTTTTCCCAAAAGCAACCCAGTTCAAAAGTCCAATAAACCCCCAGCAACCAAAGATTATACACGAAAGAAATATTACAATTAAAATAGACACATAAGAATGTTAACAGTTCTTACAATAATATTTATTTATTTAACCAGGGCAAACCATTAAGGGGCAAGAATGCAGTTAAGAAAACAGTAGGCCCTTCGCCAGCTTTCTGACAATGCACGAATCTAATTTGTACAACCCAGGGCTAATATTAAGGACCAAATCCGCATTATTCTTGATCACACTTGATTCCAGTATATTTCTGCTAACAATAGATTTACTAAACCTAAATTTGGAAGCATTTTTCCAATCAATGGGATGATTAGTATCTCTTACGTGAATGAAAATGGCGTTAGATTCCTGGCCACTTCTTATACTGTATTGATGCTGTTTAATACGTACCTCAAGGGTCTTACCAGTTTGGCCAATGTAAAATTTATTACATATTGTGCAAGGGATTTTATATACACAACCATGTTCACTTAAAGGGGAGTTCTTAATCAATGAATTCTTAATTACATCTAAATTTTTGAACGCAATATTTACGTTAAAAGTCCTCAGCAGATTCGGCAGATCAAGGAAATTTTCTCTGAATGGTAACACTAAAACATTTTTTGTGTTATAAGGAATCTTATCCTTTACTTCGTAGAAGGTTTTCTTAGCCATTTTTAAGGACTTATCTATGCAGTTCTTTGGGTATTTTAAATCAAAAGCAATTTTGTATATTTTACTAATTTCGTCGTCAATGAACTCAGGGCTACAAATTCGTAGGCCTCTTAGAAACAAAGTAGAAAGAACGGATCGTTTTACATTAATGTGGTGATCAGAATAATAATGTATATAGGAACAATTATTAGTGGGTTTTCTGTAAATATTGTACTTAAACTTTTTTCCAGACCTATATATTAAAACATCTAAAAAAGGGATCGAAGAATCTTTTTCTATTTCAACTGTAAAATTGATAGAGGGAATTAAATTATTAAGTTTGGGTAAGAATTCATTGAGATTTAAAGTCACTGGCCAAAGACAAAGAACATCATCTACATATCTAAACCATGGAACATAATTTGGCAGAATCTTCCTTAATAACTTACTTTCAAAAAACTCCATATATAAGTTACTCAAAATGGGGGAGAGAGGGTTTCCCATCGCCATACCAAATTTCTGCCTAAAATATTCATTATTGAACACAAATTTTGAGTCTACTATGCACAACTTAATTAATTCTATAATTGTGGCCACAGGTAATGGCAAATTACACTGGGCAACACGTATTTTATTGAATGATATCTGACACTTGATTCTAGGTAATTTGGGTGCGCTGAATACGAATTTCAACTCGGTTTGGCTCTATCAGGTCCTGATTCTTGTCGACAGCCTATGTGCCATTTTCCAGATTTTTCAAATTAGGACTAAAAAATTAAGTCATGTGTTAAATTTTTTTTTCAAGTTTCATGAATACAAGCAGTTCAAACTACAGTAAAATTACATTATAACGATAGAAATTACTTAAAATAAAAAAACAAACAGATATGAAGCTTTCACTGTGGCAAAAACTTTCTTTTGTAAGACTTTCTAGCGTATTTGCTTGTTGATGGCAGGTCTCTTTTCAAGCACCAGCAGTAATCAGCCATCATGTGGGAATCCCAGCGGCCTTGGTACCGTTCCTCCATAATTTTGATATCTTGGTGGAATCTCTCCCCTTGTTCGTCACTTACATCACCTAAATTACTTGGAAATTGGTCAAGATGGCTATTCAAAAAATGCATTTTTATGCTCATATTGCAACCTAACTCTTTGTAGTCCCTTAAAAGTTTTTTTACGATTTCTTCGTAGTTATCTGCCCTATAATTGCCTAAAAAGTTTTCTATCAAGTCCACGAATGAGAACCAGCCATTTTTTTCGCGTTCATTCATGACATTAGGAAAATTGCTGTCTTTAATCATTGTTCTTATTTGTGGACCGTCGAAAATTCCCGCCTTGATTTTTTCATAACTTAAACTTGGAAATTTTGAAGTTATGTATTTGAAACACTCGCCGTTCGTATCTAAAGCTTTTACATATTGTTTAATGAGGCCTAGTTTTATATGCAGAGGAGGAAATATGATTTTATCTCTGCTCACTAAAGGTGGATTAATTACGTTTTTTTCTCCGACAGTAAGTGATGTTCGTGCTGGCCAGATTTGTTTGAAATAATGTTCTTCCTTGGCTCTGCTGTCCCATAAGCAAAGGAAGCAGGGATATTTAGTATACCCTCCTTGTTGTCCTAGCAGAAAATTAACCATTTTTAAGTCAACACATATGATCCACTCGTGCTCCCTATATTTGATAAGATTTAAAACCTTTTCTATATGTTCATACTTTTCTTTTAATTTTGTTGAGTGCCCAATCGGTATCGAGCCGTATAGATTGCCATTATGCAACAACACACACTTAAGACTTCTTTTCGAACTGTCTAAAAACAAGCGCCAATCATTTGCATCGTAAGACTCAACCCCCATCTTCTTTAACAAACCAACTATGTCGCAGCAATATACTAAACTATCCTCTGTTCTAAAATATTTAACAAGTTCTTCTTCTCTTTTTCTGTAAAATGAAATGTATGTGTTTGAAGTAAGCAAGTTTTTCTCTTTAAGTCTTGAAGCTAAAATTTCCGCAGCCTTTTTTGGCAAATTTAGATCCTTTACAAGATCATTCAACTCGGCCTGGTTAAACTTTTGCGGATCGTTTTGACTTTCAAATACGCTGGGGTCAAAATCGGTGTCTGACTCCTCAAAGTGCATAACAATATTTTCAGGAACATCTTCAACTAATTCTTGAGTTGGCAGACCCTTAAATTTTGGAATGGGGATCGCATTTGAATGTAGCACAGGTCGTATCGCGGTGTCGAAATTTGGGTACTTGATACAATGTTTATTTTTTTTAGTGAAGCCCGAAGTCTTGACAAAGCAAAGGTAGCAATTGGTCTCGTGGTTAGTAGGCTCTCGCCACACCTGATATGGAAAAAAAATTGTAAAGCGTTAACAAAAGCGACGAGAGACTTGTTTTTATGAATTTTATCAAAAGTTATCACCCAAACATTTAACATTTCTATGTGTTTCAACCTTATGCAATATTTGAGATTCTTATAAACATTTTCTGTAAATTTTTGTTTATGTACCTAAGTTACAATTACATTTAGGTAAGTTACAGTATACTAGTGATTAAATTACGTAGTTTTATGAAATCATAAACTTACCATCGGAACTCCAAAAGGTATTTTTGAATCCGAACCCTTCGTCCAATGTCGCAGTCTTTCAATGCATATAGTGCAGGCTTTATGTGGAGCCCACGATTTATCTTGGTCCCCCAGTTTTATGCCAAAATAAGCTAAGTAAGCTCTTTTTACGAAGTCAGTTATATTTGCTCGTTGATGTGGAAGTGTAAAATTTCCACATATATAACAGAAGGAATCAGGGTTGTTTTTGCATTTGAACTTTCTAGTGCTTGATGACATATTGCTATGTATGTGTTGAATGTATGTGTTTGAAGTAAGCAAGTTTTTCTCTTTAAGTCTTGAAGCTAAAATTTCCGCAGCCTTTTTTGGCAAATTTAGATCCTTTACAAGATCATTCAACTCGGCCTGGTTAAACTTTTGCGGATCGTTTTGACTTTCAAATACGCTGGGGTCAAAATCGGTGTCTGACTCCTCAAAGTGCATAACAATATTTTCAGGAACATCTTCAACTAATTCTTGAGTTGGCAGACCCTTAAATTTTGGAATGGGGATCGCATTTGAATGTAGCACAGGTCGTATCGCGGTGTCGAAATTTGGGTACTCGATACAATGTTTATTTTTTTTAGTGAAGCCCGAAGTCTTGACAAAGCAAAGGTAGCAATCGGTCTCGTGGTTAGTAGGCTCTCGCCACACCTGATATGGAAAAAAAATTGTAAAGCGTTAACAAAAGCGACGAGAGACTTGTTTTTATGAATTTTATCAAAAGTTATCACCCAAACATTTAACATTTCTATGTGTTTCAACCTTATGCAATATTTGAGATTCTTATAAACATTTTCTGTAAATTTTTGTTTATGTACCTAAGTTACAATTACATTTAGGTAAGTTACAGTATACTAGTGATTAAATTACGTAGTTTTATGAAATCATAAACTTACCATCGGAACTCCAAAAGGTATTTTTGAATCCGAACCCTTCGTCCAATGTCGCAGTCTTTCAATGCATATAGTGCAGGCTTTATGTGGAGCCCACGATTTATCTTGGTCCCCCAGTTTTATGCCAAAATAAGCTAAGTAAGCTCTTTTTACGAAGTCAGTTATATTTGCTCGTTGATGTGGAAGTGTAAAATTTCCACATATATAACAGAAGGAATCAGGGTTGTTTTTGCATTTGAACTTTCTAGTGCTTGATGACATATTGCTTGATTGTTCTGCCAATTTGTAAAGGTATTTAAAGCCCTTAATTCATATAAATTTAAGAAAATCTGAAATATAAACACAAAAATTAGTTTAAATAGGTACTTATTATGAAATAGGTACTTACAATCTATGAAATTAAACTAGAAACACGGATGAGTAGGTACAATATAAATTACGTCTAATTAAATCAACTATATTAAATCACGATGACAAAATTACTCACTAAATCATATGCCAATTCAAAATTATGTTAATGCCCAAACTTAATTAACTAACTCGACTGACTGACTGACTGACTGACTGACTGATTGAATTGACTGATTAACTGTGGAAACGAGTCGCTTTTATATATTTTAGTTGTCCCTCTAGAATACTCTACAGAGAACAGGAACGCTCGAGAAAATTTTAGAATTCTATGATATTTTTAGCTTAATTTACTAATATTAAAATGGGTTAAAAATGACAAAATTAAAAATATTTTTAGGGTGTTACATATAAAAATATACATAATACAACAATACCATAACAATAGGTACAAATACCTAGATAAAAACCTAGTTGCATAATGTGTAACTGCAAAAAGACAGCGAGTATTGAGAAAAAACCTTTTTATGAATACGACGAAAGAGGAGGGGTGTTGAGCAAAATCAGGACCTGATAGAGCAAAACCGAGTAAAGATTCGTGCTCAGCGCACCCAAATTACCTAGAACTAACTGTCAAATCTAATTCAATAGACAAAAAGTTGAAATTTGTTCCCCAGTGTTATGCTTAACCAATTCTTCCGAAAGAAACACTAATAGATCCTCCACCGGGACTCTTGTAAATAAAGGGGTAACATCAAAGCTTACCAATCTAAAATTGTAATTGACACTGATACTATTTAATTTTTCCACAAGGTCTACATTATTATTTATGTGTGATTGTGAAATTGTGCCAAGGAGAGGATTAAGAATGGAGACAAGCCATTTGGATAGCTTATGTGAGATAGATCCTATAGAACTAACAATAGGCCTTGCAGGATTATTTGGCTTATGAGTTTTAATCAGGCCATACATATAAGGTAATGACGGTGAAGTACTCAAAAACTGTTTAAGTAACATTTCATTCCCCTTCAAAAGTTGTTTAATTTTCTTGTTAAATGCACTGTTCACAGTTTCAAGGGGATTGTTCCTTAATTTCACGTAAGTGTCCGCATCATTCAAAAGATCATACTTTTTTCCTAGATAAACGTCTTTATTGAGGATCACTAAGGCATTTGATTTATCAGCTTTGGTTATATGTAGATTCTGATCTTTTCTTAAAGCTTCATTAGTGTTAATAACCATTATACTAATTTTTGTTCTCTGTATTGGTTTTTTGTCTAATTTCATCTATACAGTATACTTCTTTTAAATTTGTAATTTAGCAGCCTACAGATTATGTTATCAATTGAAAAAATCTTTAGAGGGCTTTAAGGCCTTTAATTTGAGGTGCCGATTGTGAATTTTTTGCTTGTCTATTTAACTCATTTACTTTGTAATCTCCGTCTATTTTCTGTTCCTCTTTGATAATGTGAATATATCACGAAAGCGCTCAGACTTTGTGTTTCCTTTTCCCTGTGGTTGTTTGCTGATTAATAAGGTCACGTGTTATTTGGTGATTTTAGTGCATATATATATATATATATATTATATATATATATATATATATATATATATAATATATATGCCCAGCAGTGGTGGGCACCGTTAACCAAAAAGTTAACTTCGATAACGATAATCCATTAACCCCAATTTTTAACTCCGATAACGATAATCCGATAATTTTACTACAAAGTTAACGGAAGTTAACGATAATCCGTTAACGATAACTATTTCTTTACTAACATTTAAAAAAAATCAAGGAAAAAAGCTTTAAAACCTATAGAAAATGTTTATTTATGCAAAATCCAACAATAAATAGGTATTTAACTGTATTTTTATCAAGTTTTGCAACTTTTTTGCTTAATAACTTTTTTTTTATTTTTAATAAAAAATGTACTGATTACATGTTTTGAAACCCTTGTAACCACTAACCATTAACTAAATTTTAATTTACCAGAGAATTATTATGGCGGGAACTGAAAGGTAAAATTAAATTTTAGGCACATTTATTAAAGACTATGACACAATGTGCTGGTTGCCCTTCAGAAAGACCAACTTCTCAAAGTTAGGCCCAACTACCAGTCTTGACCTCTTGGACCTCAGGATGTCCTTGCCGAGAGAGAAGAGCCGTTCCACTGCGGCAGAGGACGGAATTGGCAGACAGAAGTTATGGCTATTTGAATTCATCCGCGGAGCGGTGATCTTCCGTGAATGACTTCTCGCAGTTAACGTGTTCTACAGATCTACAGAAGCTAAGGCTAACAAAGACCCTAAGATCCACTCTAAGGCTAGCCCGAGAGAAAGGAAAGAGTAGGGGGTTAAGAGAAGAGAAGAGAATAAGGGGTTAAGTAAGGAGCAACACCTATCACTCGTGGGTTAACATTCATTCAGAAAAAGAGGAAAAGTGTCTCACCATCATCATCCGCCGTCCACTGCCGACAAGTCAAAAAATAGTCGGAGAGAATAGGAGAGGGTGAAAGATGAAAAGAAGTAAAATAAGAACGCTTACAAACCATGCAAACACAGTCTTAACTCACTGTCATACCATGCAAACTACAAACATGCAAGAAAAGAGTTAAAGACATGCAAAGGAGGATAAGAAAAAAAAAAAAAAGTAGGTAAAGTTAAACAAAAAGTGGGTTAGTTTACGCTATGAGCTACATCTACATTCGTGTTAGTCTAATTTTTTTTTTTTATTTATTTATTTTTTTTTAATAATTTTATTGCTGGCATCACACGCTGGCATGTCACAAGCTGGCATTCATCGTCAACAGACTCATCCCCGAGCACCACCACCAGAGCTTCTGTTACTAACTTTGTTGTTATTTAAATTAAACAACGTTATTACCTTTAAAATGTCTGTCAAGACGGTTCTTAAACATATTAACGCTGGTAGAATGAACGACTGACGCGGGAAGATTATTCCATTTATCAATTACTTTAAACGTAAAGAAGTTTTTAGCGATATTAGTAATGAAACGTCTCCCACGCAACTTGAATCCGTTATTGCGAGTATTACTATTATCGAAAGTGAACAATTTGTCAAAATTCACGTTATTGATGTTATTAACGATTTTAAAAACTTCAATAAGCTCCCCCCTTAATCTCTTAGTTTCGAGTGAATACAAGTCTAACACTTTAATCCTATCTTCATAAGGCTTGTTGCGCAATGATGGAATAAGTTTCGTGGCACGACGCTGAACCCTTTCTAACCTATCAATATCCTCACGCAAGTACGGGCACCAAAACTGAACTGCATATTCTAAATGAGGCCTGACTAGGGACTTGTAAAGGGGCAATATGATATCCTTCGACTTAAATTCGAAATTACGCGCTATGAAGCCTAACATCCTATTCGCTTTTGCGCAAGACTCCAGGCACTGGTTCCTAACCTTTAAATCTTTAGTTACGCGTACGCCTAAATCTACTTCCTCGTCAACGCTCGCTAACTCCCTATCATCCATCGTGTACGCGTAATTATTGTTGCGAGAACCTATATGCAAAACTTTACATTTATCTACGTTAAATTGCATCTGCCACTTATCCGTCCACTCCATAATCCTATCTACATCGTCTTGGATCCTATTTCTATCGTCCTCGTTAACAACCTTACCGCCTATTTTAGTATCGTCCGCGAATTTTGACACGTTACTAATCAATCCTACATCTATGTCGTTAATGTAAATTACGAATAACAATGGGCCTAACACTGAACCCTGTGGGACACCACTACCTACCTCTAACCACCCCGATTCACTACCATTAACTACGACCCTCTGCCTCCTAGCACGAAGCCATTCTTCTAACCAGTTAGCTACCTGACCGCGGATACCGTGCGCTTTAACCTTCGCAATTAGTCTCCTATGCGGAACTGTATCGAACGCCTTTTTAAAATCTAAATAAATAACGTCAGCTGCCCTATGCCTATCGTATTCGCGCACTATTTCGTTATAAAATTCTAACAAATTAGTTAAACAAGACCTATGGCGTCGAAACCCGTGCTGACTACTATTAATCAAACCCCTACTTTCTAAGTGATCGATAATACGATCCCTAACTACGGATTCCAAAAGTTTACCGACAATTGACGTTAAGCTAATGGGCCTATAATTGCTAGCTACCGCGCGGTCGCCTTTTTTAAAAATAGGCGTGACGTTAGCTAATTTGAAGTCTTCAGGAATAATCCCCGTTTCGAGTGACTGATTAAAAATCTTCGCTAAGGGGCCTACGATAACGTCTTTCAAATCTTTCAAATGTCTAGGATAAAAAGCGTCAGGGCCTGGAGCCTTGCTAACTTTTAGCCTATCGATATAATGCGCAATCTCAGCCTCGTAAACAGTTAACGGACTTTAACAGACTAAATATCGAGTTATCGGAAGTTAACTGGTCCGATAACGATAAATGGAAATTAACTTCCGTTATTAGTCCGTTAAAGAAAGTTAACTTCGTTAATTAACTGTTATCGGATTAACGCTTTAGTGCCCAACACTGATGCCCAGTTAGGTTCATTGAATGCCCGGTTAGGTCAACTGAATACCCGGTTGGGTTCATTGAATGCCCAGTTAGGTCAACTGTACGCCCTTGACGATTGGTTAGGTTTAGTCGTGATATTTTCGTTAAAACTAACGAAAATATCACGACTAAACCTAACCAATCGTCAAGGGCGTACAGTTGACCTAACCGGGCATTCAAATTTTATCCTATGTAAATAATGGTTCTCTATTTATTATATGTTTGCAATAAATAATAAATTTGTTGTTATTGTTTTCTTATCTTATTTTGGTTAATTTGCAGAGTTTAAACTTTCGGGGTGGATATAGATGAAAAGATCAACATTGGGGTGGTAATTGTTGAAGAGAGTATGAGTTGTCCTAGGTATGAGTTGTCCGGTATAAGTTGTCCGGGTATGTGTTGTCCTGGTATGAGCTGTCCGGTCACGCCAAAAATTGTAATGACTAAAGCCAAATTCTTTACTTATAGTATATAAATGACTAAATTTAATCTAGCATAGTCTGCTAACATCAATAAAATATATTTTCTTTTATATATGGTCCTAAATAATGCAATGAATTCTCGAAATGACTGATTCTGCGGACAACAAATTCTTTGTTTACAAAAAAGTAGGCCATAACTAGTTTTCTCTAGCTACTTCCGGTAAAATTCAAATCAAGTCTAATTTATTTTGACGAAAAGGACGTGGCAACTTGAATTGACTTGACTTAAGTCAGTTGGACGAAAAGAAAACTGCTTTAGTCATTGTTGTTGTTGATGTTTTTGGGTTTGGGTTGTAGATGAATGAAGTTACATATACGAATTGTAGGAACTAAATGGTTTAAAAAATATGTCTGGAAAAAAATTATAGTTATTGACATGCAGAAATAGACTGATTTAAAAGTCCTGAAGCCTACAGCAGAAGTGTCCACAGATTTTTGAATGACGGGCCACATGCCCACATACCTATATACTGTAATGTATTGGCAGCTGGAACAGTTTCGTGGACCAAAATGTAATTAATGTCTCTCAGAATGAAATTCTTGGGTTATTCGTTTATGTTGTGCTTCATAAATCATTATTTTATGGTATGCTTTATTTATCTTACAAAAAGCTGTTGAGATTTCCCACATTTGAAATTGAATCATTTTTTGAGAGTTCGAACGTAAGTAAACGTTTAAAAAAAGTGTGTGATATATAATATACATATTTATAATGTGAGAGAGAGAGAGAGAGAGAGAGAGAGAGAGAGAGAGAGGTAATCTTTAAAGAACGAGGAATTGTATAAAGTCCTTTGGAAATTATGCTAAACGCACTAACTTTTTCCTGTAGCTGTCGACGGACCCACTCTGAAGGCCTTGACACAGGGATTAGACTAAGGCGCGGAACATCTAGGCTAAGGCGGCTCCGTACTTTCTGCACCCGAACATGGTTTCTCCTGAAGAAGGATTAGGAGGCGTTAAGAGAATCAAAAAGCTCCTGATGAATCCCTAATTCAATTTCGTTTAAAGAAAAGAAATTAAATAGTTAGAAAAGGAATTTGCATACTATTAAAATTCTTTATATATACGTTCATATATACTTTATCCCCGTGTACGGATTTCATTCTTGGTACACACACACACACACACACACACACACAGGGAGAAATGTATCTGAAGTTAATGGTTATGTAAGATATAATTCAGTTATATTTGCGTTAATTAATCAAAGACTTCAGAATGGAAGATGAAATAAGATAAAATAAAAATAAGTTTAATAAATAATATTAATTAAGGGAAAAAAGTTTTGTATGTTAATTACAATTAACGAATTCTGGTGCGTCAACTAATCTAAAATTGTAATTAAATGAATTAGTAAAATTAATTTTTGAAACGAATTATAAGATATAATAATTAAATTTTTGGAATAAATTATATATCATTAATTATTTACAGTTTTCCATTTTGAATCGTGTCTCATTATTAATTTTAAACTTGTTTCGAAAATTTTCGGGACGAACATTTTCCATAAATTGCTATAAAAAATAAGCCAAGTATTGTATAATATATGCGATATAATAAATTATATCGCATGAAAGATGTTAGGAAGTCTGATAATTTTAAGCGATTTACTATATCTGAAAGGATGAAAGGTTAAAGTGTGAAAAAGCTGTCGTAAAAGGAACTGGCTAAATCGTGGCTAGTGTCATAACATCGCTTTCCGTCGATCAGCGAAGTTAAGTGACATGGGGTCTGGAAAGTAATCGGATGGGAGACCGTCCTTTCCTCCCGCATCGACCCGTAGATGATTCGAATCCCACATAAAACTGTGGGTTCCCTCCGTCATATGACTTTCGATGTTGCGAAGGAGGTTGAATTAAACAACCACAAATAACATACCCCCTCTCCCACTAAACGATGAAAGGGGGAGGGGAATCCAGCTGAAGAAACTTGAGGTAATGTATTGATTAGCTACCAACAAGATTTAAACGATGTAAATAATGTAGAGTTTCGGAAAACAGTTCGCCTATAAATCTAAAATTTCCAAAGAGCATAGGAATTGCAAGGAATTGCAAGGAGAGTATATAACAGACTTTGATTTTACACCAGAAGATGTAGCTGCAGGTCCGGACAATTGGAACGCATTATTGATTAAAACCTGTAAAAATGAAATAGCTACACCTTTATACTGGATATGGAGAAGATCCCTAGACACTGGGGAAATACCGAGCATCTTGAAAAGAGCAAACATTGTCCCTATATATAAAGGAGGGGACAGATCTCAAGCAAAGAACTATAGACCAGTGTCATTGACGTCCGACCTCACCAAAGTATTTGAAAGAATAGTTAGAGAGAAAATTTATGACTTCCTGGAGACACGGGAAACATTCAACGAAAATCAGCATGGATTCCGATCAGGTAGATCATGCCTATCACAACTAATAGAACACTACAACAATATCCTAGTGTAGCTGCATTGGAAGGCAATGGCAACTACGATGTTATATACACAGATTTTGCTAACGCTTTCGACAAATGTGACCATGGTATAATAGCACATAAAATTAAATATATGGGAATAACAGGCAAAGTGGGAAAATGGATCTACAACTTCCTCAGAGAACGTCTGCAGGTCGTCAAAATTCAAGGTATCATCATCAGAATCGGAAGTACGCAGCTCAGCACCACAAGGGACAGTACTGGCCCCACTCCTGTTCATTATCATGCTAACAGACATAGACAGCGGAGTAAACAGCAATAGTATAGTAACATCCTTTGCAGACGATACAAAGATCAGCAGAAAAATCAGTGATGTACATGACGTGGAGGCCTTGCAGAGGGACACGAACAAAATATACAAATGGTCAGAAGACAACATGTCATTTAACACCGAAAAATTTCAGCTCCTGAGATATGGTAGAAAAGAACTTAAACAGACTGCATATTATGCTCCAGATAGACAGGAAATTCAGAGAAGCACGAAAGCGATCGATCTCGGGATAATAATGACAGATGATGCGAAATTCGAAACACAACATCAGATAGCGATAAATAAAACAAAAAGAGTCGCCGGACAGGTACTAAGAACGTTCAAGAGAAGGGACAGGACAGTAATGATTCCCCTGCTAAAAACACTGATTATACGAAAACTTGAATACTGCTCAGTTTTGACGTCCCCATATAAAAAGGAAGAAACTAATAAACTAGAAGAAACGCAAAGGCATTTCACAGCCAAGATTGATGGCTGCAAAGAACTCAACTACTGGGAAAGACTACGTAAACTAAATCTGTACTCACTGGAAAGAAGAAGAGAGAGGTACACCATAATCTACATATGGGAAATGATCGAAAAACTGGTACCAAACTTAAAACTAAACCCAATTACCATTCAAACAACACTGGAAAATAGGAAAGGCAGAATGTGTAGTGTTCCCAAATTAAAGGCCCGACAAGGGACCTCCTCAACTCTGAAGGAAAATAGCTTGATTGTCAGGGGGCCAAGACTTTTCAACCATCTTCCAAAGAACCTCAGAAACGTAACGGGGGTCAAAGTTGAATTCTTCAAGAGAAGACTGGATGCCTGGCTCAGGATGGTGCCAGATGAGCCGGGCGTGCCTGGCTATGTACGGTGGAGAGCGCAAGAAAGCAACTCACTCCTCCACCAAGCCAGACCTAGAGGCTGGGCCACCAGCTTGACCTCCGTGTGAAGAGAGACCAACGCATGAAACAACATAAGGTTCATAAAGTTCATAAAAAATTAATAATCAGTCATGACTGGATTTTGTTTTTGAAAGTTTATTATTGTCACCAAAAAGAATAAAATAACTAATGATAAACAAATTTTTTTATGTAGGAAGGAGGGTGCCAAGGGCGAGCGGCCGCAAAAATGGCCCCCGAACACCACCTATAGAAGAAGGAGAGAGCCAAAATCAAGGGCTCCGCGGCTCTTTAAAACTATGCCAGTTTTTAAAAATATAATTTGAAAAGAGTGTATAGTGTGTAAGATGCATGGATGTGTAGTGAGGAATAGGGAGAGAAGTGCGTTTGAGAGCATGCTGGACTGTTCACAGGGTAGATGAGACACGGAAAAAAATCGGTTAAGGAAGACAGTGACAAGAAAAACGGGAGTTCCAGCACTCCATGTCTCCTGCTTAATGTCCCCCTCGGAGTACTTAGTACTTTCCTGGTCGACTGGTGTCTACAATCTCCTTCTCAATTAGTAGTTTTTATGCTTTTTAGAAATTTCTTTTCGAAGCAAACGTTTTACACAATCTATCAGATGAAATCACTTAAATCGGCTAAATCTCCTAAATCAGCCGCAGCTATAAATGGAGAAAATTTGGTGCTGTAATTTACTGTTCGACCATCTTTGCAGTAGGTATTAACAGAGCATGACTGTTCTCTGTATGTAGGACTGTGTGTGTGTGTGTGTGTGTGTGTGTGAAGTGGTGTCTAATGAGAGACTTTCTATGTATTTGTTGAGTAACCAGAGTGTTAATTAAAGACACGTCACCTACCTGCTGTTCTTCCAGTGACGTAAACCTGTGAATTCTGGAATAAGAGTGACGTTAAACTGAGACGTGAGGAAGACATTAGGAATTGTAAGGACGAGTCTTCCTTGTTCTTTGAAAGTGAACACGCCTCCCGCTCTTCCTTTGATGACGTATTGTGCTTTTATTTTGACTTTGCTAAAGGCGACTCTGATGTTTGCCCCGACGGTAACCAACCTGCTCCGGTTTCTCCTGCGTTTCTCTTCCGGTTGTTGGGAATCCGGAAACTCCACTGTCCGCTTTTTCTTCGATCGATCTGAGTCGTGTTTGTAGTGGTGATGACGCAAAGGCAGTGGTTTTGTATCGTGGTACGAGCTCGGTAATAATCTGGTGTTGTCGTTCTTATATGTTGATGTTACGTTTGCCAGTTGCTGTGGTTGTTGTTGTTGCTGCTGTTTTTGTCCTTTTTCTTTACGTCTCAGCCAAACTTTCTTGGCGTGTCTCGATCTCGTAATCTCGTTCTGAAAACTTCTTTTGTATCTATCAATATCCGAATTCCGGAAGACGGAATCGTAATCTCTCAGAAATTGGTCCTCAAACGTATTATCCGCATCTTCCATTTCTCTCCGGGATACCGTCTGATAATCTTCGTCATCCGCTGCTGGGTCTCCTTCGGTATTTCTGCGAGAGTCAAAATCATTAAAAAACGCAATTTCACCTTCAGGATCGTCGTCGCGGTCGTCGTCGTCACCGTCGTCGTAACCGTGATTGTTCGTCACTTCATATTCGTCGTCTTCAACTACTTCATAATATTCGTAATCATTAATGTTACTTCTGGTGTCCGAAAGTTCTCCATCTCTGTCTTTGAGTTCCGGTAGGAAGTCATAAGTTGAAGGGTCTATGATCTTGCGGTCGTCATGGTCGGAAACAGTTGGCACGGAGTGTGTATTCGGGTCTTCGGAAGGAAGTTTGGCTGGTAGAGTGAAAGACACCTTCGGGAAGAAAGGAAGTTATCATCACAAACAGGAAGGAAAAAGTAATATTAATATGATCATTTTAAGGATTTGCGTTTCTACTATATTATTTATATTAGCATTTTTGTCATTATCATTATTTAGTATTTGTTATTTGCTAGGGATACATCGTGTCCACGTGGTAACACGTTTCCCGTTAAAGCGGGGTTAAACGTTTGTCAGTAATTGGATGGTTGCCCGTCCTCTGGGTTTAGATGATATAACGACCCGTAGCGTAATTAGTTCGAGTTCCACGCAAAACTGTAGGTCCCTTCAGTCACGTAATCTCACAGGGTTAAACAACCCCAAACGCTATTTATTATTATTATTATTATTATTATTACTTAACAAAAAGATAAAGACGAATCGTTTGTTTGATTGATTATTTAACTTCCGTCGCAACATCTAAGGTCATATGACAGAAGAGACCTACAACTTTACGTGGGATCCGAAACACGGGTATCTACATAACCTGGATGCGGAGGACGGTCTACCATCCAGCTACTACCCAGATCCAATGCCGCTCAACTTCGGTGATCGCGGGAAGCGGAATGACAATATTAGCGTAGCCCGAATAAAGACGAAGGGGAGATGATAACCTAACTTGTGGAAATTGAAAGTCATCCGAGGTTGTTAATGACTATTTTAAAAAATTTTCTGAGCATCAAATCGTCTGTTAATGTGACCAAATCGACCATTAAATTTAACTTTATTTCCAGCCGTAGACGAAAAACCTGATCATAATATCTTCTTTTTGGGGGATGGGGACGTTGGGGTGGGGTGGGGTTGAACTTTTATAAGGTATTTCATTTCCTCTCTGTTGCTCTCACCGGGACACCAGAGATCATTTAAACTGTGTGTGTGTGTGTATTATAAGTTTTAGTATGTATACATTTGTGTGTGTTCTTGGCTACCTGCCAAAACCTCGACAATATTTAGGATATACACAGAGCTCATCGCGACACAAACGTACGTGCAGTGACATCAGAGTTGTCGCTATAGTTCCAGACTTATTTTTTTTATTTAATCATTAAATATCACGAAAAAAGTGATTTAATAAAGGCTAAGTTGGTTTGGTTAAGTTAATGAGGCTATTTAAATTATGTTAAATGTCACACACACAGTTGAAAATATGATAAGGTGGAGACAGCCAAACGTGTGTGTGTGTGTGTGTGTTTTAGTATATATAATATATATATATATACACAATCATTTTAGACCTGTTTTTAAAGGTTCAGCGGATTCCGTTTGAAACGATAACTTCAAAATTAGCTATTGTTCTTTTTTCGGCAGACCTCTTTTCCACATTTTTTCTCCTTCGATCTGCTCTGTTTACCACTTCGCTCGCCTCTCTCAGGAGTCGGCAAATTAAATAACTATTAATTGAATTTCCATTTTGATTTGTTGCAATCCAAACTTATAATTTTATTCATGATTTTCTACATAAAATCTTGGCCTTCGATTGAATGTCAGCCTTTTTTTGTTATTTTATTTTTATTGTTTACAATATTTATTTCCAGTTTCGAATTAAAATTTAAAATTTTAATTAGTTGTTACTCTTATGTTTTCACTTTGGTTTTATCATCTGTTTTTCAAATCGCGACGTTTCTTTCTCCGTTCTTGGCTACCTTAAGAAAACGTAACAGTTTTTAGGATACAGACACAACTCATCTCAACACTGAGCGTACGTGTAGCGACATTAGCGGTATTGTTATACTTTCACCTTTTTTTTTGTACTTGATGTCATTAAATATCATGTAAAAAGATGTTTTAATGAAGTCTAAGTGAAGTTGATTAGGTCATTTAGATTAGGTTAAATGTCACCATCTACAATTGAAAATGTGAAAGTGTCGCGGTTTCCTAAGGTAATAAAAATGTGTGTGTGTGTGTGTGTGTGTGTGTGTGTATGTATCTACCCATCTATAACAAAATAATGTAATTATGCGATGGTATTGGTCCGTTAAAAGACAGTAAATGAATACACAAATAACTCAGAAGAGATGAGCAAGTTGCTGAAGAAACAATACAGTATTCAACTCGGTGTTCAGCCCCACTAAGCCTGAGCTGAAAATAGAAAATCTGGACGAATTCTTTGACATAGATACAAATCAAAATCTATTAATAGATTTTGAATTCTTGGAAGATTACATAATTAAGGTTCTCTCACAAAAAATACAAAATTCATACCAGGGCCAGACGTGTGGGGTGCCATGTTTCTTAAGAAATCCAGAGAGTATATCCAACTCACTGTACTTACTCAGGAAGAAATCACTCGACACTGGATAAATTCCACTCCCATTAAAGAACGCCAACATTATCCCCTTATCCAGAGGAGGTAACAAAGCAATGCCTAAGAACTCCTCCACTTTATAAAGTGTTTTGGAAGATCATGCCTATCACAGTTATTAGACCACCAAAACAAAATACTGGAAACATTGTGTTGAGGTCAAACTATAGTACCTATCGGGGGACTGTAATAATTCCCCTGCTAAAAACACTGATTATACCAAAACTTGAATACTGCTCAGTTTTGACGTCCCCATATAAAGATGAAGAAATTAATAAACTAGAAGAAATGCAGACACATTTCACAGCCAAGATTGATGGCTGCAAAGAACTCAACTACTGGGAAAGACTACGTAAACTAAATCTGTACTCCCTGGAAAGAAGAAGAGAGAGGTACACCATAATCTATGATACATATGGAAAATGATCGAAAAACTGGTACCAACCCTAAAACTAAACCCAATTACCATTCAAACAACGCTGTAAAATAGGAAAGGCAGAATGTGTAGTGTTCCCAAATTAAAGGCCCGACAACGGACCTCCCCAACACTGAAGGAAAATAGCTTGGTTGTCAGGGGGCCAAGGCTTTTTAACTAGCTTTCAAAGGACCTCAGAAAAGTTACAGGGGTCAAAGTTGAAGTCTTGAAGAGAAGACTAGATACCTGGCTCAGGACGGTACCAGATGAGCCGGGTGTACCTGGCTATGTACGGTGGAGAGCGCAAGAAAGCAACTCGCTCCTCCACCAAGCCAGACCTAGAGGCGGGGCCACCAGCTTGACCTTCATGTGAAGAGAGACCAACTCACGGAACAGCAACGAGGTTAACGAGGTATTTTGCTAAAGCCTTCGATAAATATGACCAAAGATTTATAACACACAAACTTAAGAATACAGGAATTTCTGACCAAACGAACACAAAGTGTGGTAGTAAATTGAGTCAATCTGGTTTCAGAAGTGATCAGCTCTGTCCCACAAGGTACAGTATTAGCTCCCTTGCTATTTATAATAATGATTGCAAACATTGATGCCGATATTAATTACAGTATCGTATCGTGATTCGCGGATGACACAAAGATCGGCAAGAAAATATCAAATGTAAGTGACGTACAAAAAAAAAAAACGACATTAATGGGCGGAAGACAATGTGAAATTGAACGGAAAAAATTTAGCTTATAAAGGTATGGTAAGAAAAAGGAGTAACAACATAAAAGATACAAAACACTACAAGACAAATGGATAATACCAAACCCATATGTTAGGGATCTTGGAGTGATAATATCATCAAATGCAAAATTCAGAGAACGACCACAGCATTAACATTACAGCAACTAGTAAAATAATGGGAATTATCTGGACGAGTTTCCGTAGCAGAAAAGCAAACATCATGCTAATATTATGGAAGAGTTTAGCCTTGCCTATAATTGAGTATTGCTCGGTACTCACAAGCCCATACAGAAAACTAGACATTTCAGACACAGAGTCCATACAAAAGACTTTTACATCCAAGATAGAGTTACAAGAAGAAGAGGAAGCTTCAAAGACCTTTCCATCCAGTCGGGGAGGTTCCTGTTATTAAACTAGTGCATTTTTTTATTATTCTAGCAGCAGTAGAATACTGGATAGTAAATCATAAGGCTTTCTCCCCTCCCCGCCAGAGGCGGATACGGTAAAAGAAGGAAATTTTATAGGAAAGAGAAGAAATAGAAAAACTAACTTCGCAATTATACTACAGTATACACACATCAAAATTATGTACTAGATAGTACCGTTGTAAAAACTAACATAATAATATATTTGTACTAATCGTACAGTATATCAACTACTTTGTATCGTCACAAAAACCCTGAACATATGGTTTGGTTTTATAGAAAATATTTACACCTCTAATTACACTGGTCAACAAAGTTTTTGTCACAGAGATATTTTTACTTGAACTATAAGTAATTTTTTACGTTTTTTACGGAAATGAAAACAGAATTTTTCTATCATCCGCAGTTTTAGAGTGACACACGAATTTACATTACTAAGGATTTGAGTCAGAATAGGAAAGGGGCGGGGTCTGCCCCTTGCTCCTCCTCTGCTCATAAGTTGCTGCACGTCACTGTTGACTTTCATTTGTCAGTTACTCACTTGATTTAGCTCAGTGAACATTTTAGGTGAGTTTAATATGTCTTTTCTCTTTGATATTGCTATTACGTCTATAAATTAGTCCAAATTTCATTTTTGATTCACTCAATATTGATAGACAAATTTTGAGGTAATTTTTGGACTCAGCGGTACTCCACCCACCCATTTTTGTTCATGTGACAAAAAAAAGTTATTTTTTGTCTTCTAAGTGTTAACGAAGTATTGGGCCAACAAATAGGAAACGAAAGATGAATACTACACAATAATATACGTATGGAAAATAGTCGAGGGATGTGTCCCAGACTTTAGAAATGAAATAGAAGCACACTGGAATGAAAGAAGAGGTAGATTCTGTACTGCCCCACCTGCGGTGGAACAAGGGAAAATAATAATAATAATAATAATAATATTTATTTAGAAAAAACACATTACACGAGATATACATTACATCCATATAGATTTACACAATGTTGGCATTAACGTTTAATTTTTAATTTTTTTTTTCAGTGACAAGTAGTTTAATTATAGTATTCTTATCTAAATATGCCGTTGGGAAACATGACAGCTTTTGAGGCAAAAATCTCTGAGATTCATTTCTATTTTGACAAAGGAAAATAAGAAATATAAATAGAATTAGTAAAAAATAAAATAAAGTTGCATTGAGTTAACTCTGTCATCACAAATGAAAATTTTAAAAATCTTTGAAATAATAGAAAAGGAAGAGGTAAACAATACCATATGATAATAGAAATAATAGAAAAGAAAAATGGTAAACAATACGGTAAACAGAACATGTTGAAATATCGGTAATAATTAATTTCTAATATTACAAATTAGAAATGATGATACAATCTTAGAGTTACAAAAATACAGATAAATGAGGCATATTATAACTATGGCGTAATATAATGGAAACTTTTAAAATATGATTTATAGAGCTTGTGTTTGCACCCAATTAAAGATTGTGAATTTTGCATATATCATATAATCGGTGATTTTCACTGTTTAGTGATATTTACAAGTCCCAATATACAGGGTGTCCCGTAAGTCTGGACCCATAGGGAAAAATAATAAAATTACAAAATAGTCCAAAAATTTATTACATAATCTGTTCAAAGTGTCCGCCGTTGTGTCGCACACATAGTTGAAGACGCAATCTCGACTGCGACAGCACTTTCTGAATCACAGTCGCAGAAATTTCTTGACACGCCTCCACAATGCGTGCTTTAAGGTGGAAAATGTTCTGAAGTTTGACCTCGTACACTTTGGCTTTCAAGTGGCCCCACAAATAAAACTCCAGCGGAGTAAGATCATAATAAAAAAATAATAAAAATAATAATAAAAAAAATATATATATATATTATAAATAAATTTTTGGACTATTTTGTAATTTTATTATTTTTCCCTATGGGTCCAGACTTACGGGACACCCTGTATATATACACACACACACACACACACACACACACATATATATATATATATATATATATATATATATATATATATATATATACACACACACACATATATATATATATATATATATATACACACACACACACATATATATGAAAATTATTTCACGAAAGTAACACGTGAAAAATATTTATGATGAATAAAACCACGAATGAAAGGAAACACAGAATGGTGCTCAAGCGCTTTCGTCTAATGATATCCTCAGGAACACTGAAGTACATAAAGAGTTACAGCCTATATAGAGGTTACAGAAAAAAAAAGAAATATATATATATATATATATATATATATATATATATATACAATAAACAGAGCAATAAAAATTAAAATTAAAAATTAAAGGATTGTGGGGGGAGCATACAAATTTGAAAGGAAAAACTCGATTTTTAGCACAAGATCAAATGAATTGTTTCCAACCAATGTTATAAAAAAAAAAATACAAATTTATACTGGAAATCTGCCCGGGTTTTAGCACTCTGCCCTTCTTGGTTAAGGTTCGATGTTTATAAAAATAAATTGAAAAACAAAAGTTATTAGAGTAGCATACAAGTTTACCAATGTTGCGAGAGTGAAATAAAACTGAAGCATTATTCCAATCAATACAGTGGGATAACTCTGACAAATGGACAAAAAGGGCACTGGACGACTATCCTGTTCTAACGGAATATTGATGCTGTTTTATACGTGTGTGCAAATCCTTTCCCGTCTGACCTATGTAAAAGGAATCACATTGTTTACAACCAACTTTATAGATAATGCCTGAATTATTGGTAGGGCTATTTTTTACTATGATATTTTTCACAATATTGTTAGATGAAAATACTACATTAATATCCAAAAGTTTAAGTACATTAGCAATGCCTAAAAAGGCCGGGAAAAATGGAAGTACTAAAATATTTTTTGACAAAGTACGAGTGTTATTATTGACACGATAGAAAGTTCGTTTTGCCTTGTTGAGACAAGATTCCATAAACGCAGATGGATAACACAGATCACTTCCAATACCGTTGATTTTTCTCTAATTCGGCATCGATGTATTCCGGACTGGCGATCCTAAGGGCGCGGAGAAACATTGAAGAAAAAATGGCCTTCTTAGTGGGGGTGTCATGTCCCGAGTAAAAGTGTACGTAGGACGACAAATTGTTTGTTTTTTCCGATATATACTAAACTTAAAACCTGGGCTTTCCCTATGTACACGCACATCCAAAAACGGGATTGAGTTGTCTTGTTCCACTTCTAAAGTAAACTTAATGGAGGGGACTTGATCATTTAACTGAAGGAGGAAGTTATCCAGGTCACGATTCATGGGCCAGATACATAAAATATCGTCGACGTACCGCAACCAAGGGATGCCAACCCCCAGGATTCTCGGAAGGTAAGTAATTTCGAAAAACTTCGTGGTTTTATTCATCATATATATATATATGTATATATATATATATATATATATATATATATATATATATATGATGAATAAAACGAAGGAAAAGAAACACAAAATGGTGCTCAAGCGCTTTCGTCTAATGACATCCTCTGGAACACTGAAGTACATAAAAGGGTTACAGCCTATATATAGGTTACAGAAAGAAAAAAATAAAATAAAAATAATATATATATATATATATATATATATATATATATGCAATAAACGGAGAAGTAAAAATAAAAATAAAAATTAAAGGATTATCAAAGAGGCATACAGATTTGTAAGGAAAAAAATATCGATTTTTAGCACAAGATCAAATGAATTATAAAAATACAAATTTATACTGGAAATCTGCCCGGGTTTTAACACTCTGCCTTTTATGGTTAAGTTTCGATGTATATAAAAATAAAATTAAAATTAAAAGTTAATAAAGTAGCATACAAGTTTACCAAAGATTTAGCGTTCTACCCTTCTTATCTAAATCTGTTTTGAAGGAATTCAAAACAACAGGATCGAGTTGAAAAAGACCTTTGCTTATGTTGAAGTTATTTGAAAGTTGGATAATGGCAGACTCAAGAATATTTCTATTAACAATGTTGCTAGAGTGGAATAAAACTGAAGCATTATTCCAATCAATAGAGTGGGATAACTCTGACAAATGGACGAAAAGGGCACTGGACAACTGTCCTATTCTAACGGAATATTGATGCTGTTTTATACGTGTGTGCAAATCCTTTCCCGCCTGACCTATGTAAAAGGAATCACATTGTTTACAACCAATTTTATAGATAATGCCTGAATTATTGGTAGGGCTATTTTTTACTATGATATTTTTCACAATATTGTTATATGAAAATACTACATTAATATCCAAAAGTTTAAGTACATTAGCAATGCCTAAAAAGCCCGGGAAAAATGGAAGTACTAAAATATTTTTTGACAAAGTACGAGTATTATTATTCACACGATAGAAAGTTCGTTTTGCCTTGTTGAGACAAGATTCCATAAATGCAGATGGATAACACAGATCACTTCCAATACCGTTGATTTTTTCCAATTCGGTATCGATGTATTCCGGACTGGTCTTATTAAAACCCACAAACCTGGCAACCCTATGCGCCCTATTATTAGCTCGGTGGGCTCTATTACTTATAAACTCTCCAAATGGCTTGTCAAAGTCTTGTCCCCCATTCTCGGAACTATCTCTGATTCACATGTAAAAAATTCCATGGATCTTACTGAAAAATTGAATAATGCACGTACTGAAACTAACGATAGATTGATCAGTTTTGACGTTTGTTCATTGTTTACAAAAGTGCCGATTGACGATATGCTTGACTTTCTCTCCCCAAGAATTACGTAAGTATGACCTGCCACTACCTTCACACATTGTTTTGGATCTTATTAAGCTTTGCATCAAAGACTGTAAATTCACTTTCAATAACGAGTATTATCAACAAGTTTTTGGGATGGCCATGGGCAACCCCTTATCGCCCCTCCTCTCCAATATTTATATGGAGTTTTTCGAAATTACTTACATTCAGAGAATCCTGGGGGTTGGCATCCCTTGGTTGCGGTACGTCGACGATATTTTGTGTATCTGGCCCATGAATCGTGACCTGGATAACTTCCTCCTTCAGTTAAATGATCAAGTCCCCTCCATTAAGTTTACTTTAGAAGTGGAACAAGACAATTCAATCCCATTTTTGGATGTGCGTGTACATAGGGAAAGCCCAGGTTTTAAGTTTAGTATCTATCGGAAAACAACAAACAATTTGTCCTACGTACACTTTTACTCGGGACATGACACCCCCACTAAGAAGGCCATTTTTTCATCAATGTTTCTCCGCGCCCTTAGGATCGCCAGTCCGGAATACATCGATGCCGAATTTGAAAAAATCAACGGTATTGGAAGTGATCTGTGTTATCCATCTGCGTTTATGGAATCTTGTCTCAACAAGGCAAAACGAACTTTCTATCGTGTCAATAATAACACTCGTACTTTGTCAACAAATATTTTAGTATTTCCATTTTTCCCGGGCTTTTTAGGCATTGCTAATGTACTTAAACTTTTGGATATTAATGTAGTGAAAAATATCATAGTAAAAAATAGCCCTACCAATAATGCAGGCATTATCTATAAAATTGGTTGTAAACAATGTGATTCCTTTTACATAGGTCAGACGGGAAAGGATTTGCACACACGTATAAAACAGCATCAATATTCCGTTAGAACAGGACAGTTGTCCAGTGCCGTTTTCGTCCATTTGTCAGAGTTATCCCACTGTATTGATTGGAATAATGCTCCAGTTTTATTCCACTCTAGCAACATTGTTAATAGAAATATTCTTGAGTCCGCCATTATCCAACTTTCAAATAACTTCAACATAAGCAAAGGTCTTTTTCAACTCGATCCTGTTGTTTTGAATTCCTTCAAAACAGATTTAGATAAGAAGGGTAGAACGCTAAATCTTTGGTAAACTTGTATGCTACTTTATTAACTTTTAATTTTAATTTTATTTTTATATACATCGAAACTTAACCATATATATATATATATATTATTTATTTTTTCTTTTTATTTTTTTTCTTTCTGTAACCTATATATAGGCTGTAACCCTTTTATGTACTTCAGTGTTCCTGAGGATGTCATTAGACGAAAGCGCTTGAGCACCATTTTGTGTTTCCTTTCCTTCGTGGTTTTATTCATCATAAATATTTTTCACGTGTTACTTTCGTGAAATAATTTTCATATATATATATATATATATATATACACACACATTAATAGGAGTTGATAAAGTGTTTCTTTAGTGAGTTGCGAAACGAAATTAACGATGTACTTCTCTGATATTTATAGGTATAGCGTCCTAGATATCTGTCCCTTTGTAGGAGAGCATTTTTTGCAATTTGTATGGAATAATTTGGTTTATGTATGAAATCATTGGGGAGCCTTCTATTATGATTATGTTTGGTCTGATGGGGGTAATTGCCCTGTGAATGGGCGCAGTATAGTTTCTGTTGTTAGCAACTTTGTACATACTGATACTGAGAGTAAGTCTATACAGGTCATTTAGTTTCAGAATATTTAAATTTCTGAACATAGTAGAGGTATAAGATTGCGTGTTATCATTGTCTGATAGAGTTCGTAAGCATTTTTTATGGATTATTTCTAGCGGATATCGTATATAATTCTTTGTACTACCCCATGCTGTGATTTCATAGTGTAAGTGTGGATGAATAAATGAGTAATACAGAGCGAGGAAGGCATTTTGGGAATTGTTTTTTTTTTAGTTTAAATAGCATGTAGAGAATTCTAGATAATTTCAATTTGATATGTTGTGTATGGCTTTTGAAATTTAATTTTTCATCTAATTTAATGGCAAAAACTTTAACTTCATTTACTTTTGCAAGAGGAGTGTTTCCAATAATTATCAATGGTGTGTGCACGATTGCAGTTTTTTTAGTTACAATCATATATGATGATTTTGTCAAGTTTAGTTAAAGCTTATTTGCACACATATCCATTTATAGACATAATCTAATTGCTTGTTCACTTCGTTCATTAGGTAATTGATATCGTGGTGTGTAGAAGTGAGTTTTGTATCATCTGCATACTGAATACAGTCTAATGTTGTTGATCGATAAAAATCATTTACATGCATTAAGAAGAGTAAGGGTCCAAGGATAGATCCTTGTGGAACCTCACTTTCCAATACAACATATTCTGATTCTGATGAAATGCCATTTACTTTAACATAATGGTGACGATTAGAGAGATATGACTTAAACCAATTTAGCATATTTCCTCTTATACCATGTGTTTAATTTATCTAGTAAGATATCATGTGAGAGCGAATCAAAGGCTTTCGACAGGTCAAGGAAAACTAAGATTGTGTATTTTTTGTAGTTTAGGTTTTATAGATATTTTCTAATAGCATGTTGATGGCGTCTTCTGTGATGTAGCCTTCTTTAAACCCAAATTGTGTTTTTGTTAGGATGTCGTATTTAGTTAAGAATTTGATTAGTCTATTGTATACGATTCTTTGAAATACTTTACTCAAAGTTGGTAAGACGGAGATTGGCCGGTAATTGGATGGAGAATCAGAGCTGCCTGATTTGAATATTGGACAAACCCTGGCTATCTTCAGGTGATCAGGGAATACACCTTGTACTATTGACTCATTCATAAGTCTTGTGAGTGGGGTTGCTATATCATCTAATATTAGTTCATATATTTTCACTGGAACTGAACTGATATCAGCGCTTTTATTTTTTAAGTTTTTCAATGTAGCTGATGTTTCGTATGGCAGAATTGGTTCAAAGAAGAAAGTATCATATATGGTATGGGTTATGGCATATATTGTTGGTTGTGACTGTCTCATTCTGGAATTGCTTATTGCTTTATTGCTTCCGATTTTCGAAAAGAAATTGTTTAATAAATTGGCCATGTCTTTTGGATCACTGTAGGAAATTCCATCCTGTGTTAACGAAGTTATGGGATTTGTCTTGTCCTTTTTTTTTGCGTTAACTAGGACCTTTAAAGTATTCAATAATCAAAGTATTCAATAATTAAAGTATTCAATAATTTTTATGTTTGTTCATTGATAATATTCTTCCACAGTTTATTGAGAGAATGTTTACGGTTTATGCTTACAATGAGGGCTGGAGTGGTCCGCAGTAGTATGACCGCAAAAGGAGAGAGTGCAGAGCAATTGCAATGTTGATAAAATGAGTGCCACTGCCACCCACCCCCTTGTTGCAAGGTGCCAACCCCCTCCCCCAGTGCCAAACCCCCAGGGTGCAAAAAAATGGGGGAAATCCCCCAGCAAGCTGGGGGTGTCCACCTAATCACTTTCGGGGATGAGGTGGGACGGCCTCACCCCCCAAAGGGGTGTACCTAACCTAAGAGAGAGAGAGAGAGAGAGAGAGAGAGAGATCCTACACCTGGAAGATCCAGGTGCACAATGGGAGCTCAGCTGGCGTAGAAGCCAGCGCATCCAGGCATTATCAGCCAGCTGGCACAGTGTATATAGCGTTTGAACAGCAAAAAAGCGCACATACACTCCCCGCATATACACGCCCATAGATCCCCTATTATTACACACACACACACTCACACACACAACGTATATAAACAGATGCATGATATGCAGAGAGTGCAGAGCAATTGAAATGTTGATCAAATGAGTGCCAGTGCCACGCACCCCCTTGTTGCAAAGTGCCAAACCCCCTCCCCCAGTGCCAACCCCCAAGGGTGCCCCAAAAAGGGGGGGAAATCCCCCAGCAAGCTGCGGGTTGTCCACCTAACCTCTTTGGGGGAGAAGTTGGGCCGGCCTACGAGAGAGAGAGAGAGAGAGAGAGAGAGAGAGAGAGAGAGAGAGAGAGAGAGAAAGAGAGAGAGAGAGAGAGAGAGAGAGAGAGTTACAAGGAGTTACAAGGAAAAGAAGTATTTCAAAAGGCCTTGCGGCCCATACCGAGGAGGTACCAATGGCAACGGGTGCCAGGGAAACTTTTGTACACACTCAAATAGTGTGCAAGATTTGGTCTAAACTTTTCTTGAACTGATCCACAGAGGAACTGTTCACAACTTCTGAAGGTAAACTGTTCCACGTGTTACAGATCTTATACGTAAAGTAATTCCCACACACAGTAGTCCTAAACCGTTTCAAATCCAAATTCTAACCATTGTTGCGAGTTGGGTTATCAATTAAACTAAACATGCTTCTAAAATCGACATCGTTGAACCCGCGTAAGAGCTTGAAAACGGCGATGAGTTGACCGCGCAGCCTCCGAGTTTCCAGCGAAAACAAGTTCAGGGCGCGTAACCGTCGATTGTAGCCCATATGCCTAACGAAAGGGATTAACTTTGTGGCCCTCGCCTGCACTCGCTCCAGCCTCTCAATATCTTTCCTGAGGGTGGGCTACCAGAACTGCACACCATACTCCAGGTACGGCCGAACCAGGGAATTGTACAGAGTGAGCACAATCACCTTGTTCCGAAACTGAAATTGCCTCCTGATATAACCCAATAGCTTCTTGGATTTCTTTTCCACCTCTAAGCACTGTTTCGTAAACTTAAGGTCGCTGCTAATTAGCACACCCAAGTCCTTTTCTAAATCAGTCACCTCGATATTATTCCCCAACATCGAGTAGTCCGACTTGGGATTGGCGTAGCCAATGTGCATCACTTTGCATTTACCCAAGTTAAACGGCATTTGCCATTTTTCGGACCACTCTCCTATCCTACATGGGTCCGCACGCAGTTCCTCGATCGCTTCGGGCGTCCCAACATTGGCCCTAAGCTTGGTGTCATCAGCGAATTTGGCGATCCGACTGACGATGCCACCGTCGATATCATTTATGTAAATGATAAACAACAGTGGCCCCCCAAACGGAACCCTGAGGAACCCCACTAGTGACCGAGGCCCAACCCGAACTAGCCCCTTTAATTACAACCCTCTGCCGTCTATTCTTCAGCCAGTTTTCAATCCACCTATCTACTTCCCCACCGATACCCAGCGCGGGCACGTTCGCCATTAGCCGGGGTTGAGGTACCTTATCAAAGGCTTTCTGAAAGTCGAGATAAAGTATATCAATCGCCCTACTCTTATCATACTCACTCAATATGACGTGGAAAAACTCGAGCAAGTTGGTGAGACACGACCTATACCGTCTAAACCCATATTGGGAGTCCCCAAGCAGCTTGTAGGAATCCAAATGGTGAACGATCCTATCCGCTATTATCCCCTCTAATAATTTACCTACAACTGAAGTGAGACTAATGGGACGATAGTTCCCTGGACTTTCGCGATCCCCTTTCTTAAAGATAGGGGTCACGTTGGCTTCCCTCCAGTCACCAGGCACCTGGCCCGTCTCCAACGATTTGTTGAAGACTGTAGCCAGGTGGAGAGCCACCTGTTCGCGCACTTCTCGCAACACTCTGGGGAGAAACTGGTCTGGCCCAGGAGCTTTAAACGCGCTCAGCTTGTCTATTCTATCGGCAACGACTGTCTCGGTACATCGAACACTATCCAGGCCAGCACCTTCGTGCCTGACGCATGGCTCGGGGATGACGCGGGTATCCTCCCTGGTGAATACTCCTGCAAAGTACTCATTAAGCACATTAGCGATGTCCGCGTCGGACATAACTGAAGAACTCCTTAGGGTTCCCCTTGCAGAGGCTTTCCACCCGTAGTTCTTCGTTACGTTTCGCTAGCCTAACCTTCGCCTTCACTTCCCTACACAGGCGGACATACGCTTCAGTGTTCTCATGGGAACGATTGGCCTTCGCCCTCCTATACGCTACTTTCCTATTTCGGATAGCCGAAGCGATGTCACGATTGAACCACTTAGGCTGCGTTGAAGCAGGGGTGACCGGTTTTGAGGGTATGGCAGCATACTGCAGCACCATAAACTCGTCCCGGAATGCACTCCACACTCCCTCAACATCGCCGCCGACCTCGAACCCCATCTCACCTACGCTATCCCTGAGGCTAACAAAGTCTGCCCGCCGGAGATCGAGCTGATTGCCTCTCGAGTTACTACGCTTCACCCGAGGGACGCACACACGGAACCTAATCAGACTGTGATCACTCCCGCCCAACGATTCGTCAACGGTGAGGCCAGTGACGAGGTTGTCTTCGGTCGTGAATACTAAGTCTAGAACGCTTTCGCCTCGTGTAGGCTCATTGACTCACTGAGTGAGGAAGTTCTCATCAGCAAAGTCAACTAGCCTCCTCCCTTCAGCATCAGCAGTTCTGTCTTCCCACTTTATGCCGCGATAGTTGAAGTCTCCTAAAACTACACACACCCTATCCCCTAACAGGCTACTGAGTTCGGTGTACAGGGCTGTATCCTACTCGAGGAGGAGATGCGGAGGTCTGTACACCAAGATTAACCTATAGTTCGTCCCTCCCACATTCAGATCGACGCCAAGCAGCTCCCGTTCTGCCAGGAATTGGCAGTCAACCGGACTCAACGTGTCCCTGACGTATATTAGTACCCCATCCCCCTCCCCACGGGTGAGGTCTTTACGAAACATTCTATACCCGGGAATTTCGAACTCCCCAACGTAGTCCCTACGATCAGTATGAATCCAGGACTCGGAGATAGCAACGATATCCTGGTATTCTGATGCTAAGAGCGCTCGTAGCTCGCAAAACTTGTTTCTAATCGACCTAGCATTAAAAAGCATTGCACGGAGGGAGCCTTCCCTATTCTGACCGCCCCCTAGCACGACCCGTTTCCCGAACAGCCAAGGCTGTCGGGAGTTGAAGAGCCCCTCACCAACGAGGGGGCAACTTCCGCAGGAGCCTGAGCCCCCTCCAGCGTGGAAGGAGGGTCACCCACCTGTACCTGGACGCACCCTTCAGTTGAAGGTACGTCCGCCACCGGCTCATCATCATCTCTCCACGGACTCGACCTCACCATTCTGTATAGGTGCCGGTCGAGCAGCGCGCCTAGCACACCTTTACCCTTGTTATTGACGTGGACACCATCCCTCTGGTAAAGGTCCCACCTACACGCAAATGCGTCGAAGGGGTCAATAAACCTCACGCCCAGCGGGACGCACAAGTCTTGCACCCTCTCGTTGATGCCAATGACCTTACTGAGTACGTGGTCACTGGCATTCATTCGCGGTAAAATACCCATTAACATTCCCCTGTCTGTCTTCAGTTTTAGATCATCCGCAAGAGATATGATCTCGGTGATGATCCCCTCTGAAAGACCTACCCTACCGCCTTTGAGGAACAGGTCGTTGCCACCAGCGTGGACAACGATCGCAGTCCTCCGACTAGCCACGCGCACCTTCTCTACCTCCTTCCTTAAGTGCGCCGTTCCCAGCCTAGGTAAGCACCTTACCTTCCTTCCATCCCGGTTTGCTGAAGCAAAGTACTTCTCCTGGCCCCTGATCTGCGAGTTCCCGATCAAAACGGTGTCTTCCTCCTTCGAGCACAGGAGACTAAAGCGGTTGGAGGTCCTGACAGGGGCAACTGGGGTCTCAGGCTTCGGCTTCGCAGCCTTCTTGCCCGAGACCTTTCGAAACCCGTCGCCACCCATACACGCAGTTACACCACCCGACCCACCCCGACCGGTAGCTACACCCTTCGGTTTCTTTGGGCCATCAGTAGGCCCCTTTCCACCCTTCTCTATCGACCCCTCCCCACCCTTCTCTATCAGCACCTTCTTTGCGCCCTCCACCCTACGCCGCAGTTCCATGCATTCCACTTGGGTCGCTGGCGATTCCTGACACTGATTTAGCACCCTGGCCCCCGGTTGCATCTCTACCGTTTCTCCGCGGTCCCGAGATCTGTCCATTCCATCGCTGGACCGCCTTTCCACGGCAGCTATCCTATCCTGAATGAGCCCCGGGTTAGGCGGCGGCGCAGCCTCGTCAGTGACCGCCGCACCTCCGGCACATGCTGGAGTGGTTGATCTTCTCGAAGCAGGCTTCTTTGAAGTTCGTCACCCACTGGTTTACTTCACACCTCGCACATTCAGCCTTCAGTTTCTGCGGTCCTGTCATTGCAACTTTTTTCTTTTTTTTTTTCGAATTCTGAATACTTTGAATAAGATAAAGCGTTCTAGCAATGAAAACTATCAGAAACGTTCTGACCAGTATATAAAAAAGGAGGGGGGGAGTGAATTCTTCCTGCGCGTAGACGCATCCACCTATTTGCAAGTGATGTTCATCCCTTCCAGAAGACTACACCTCTCGCTGCTGCCGCACCGACCAAAGGTCTCCCCAGGGCCGGACAGTCCCAAACGTGTCGCAGCTACCAACTGACAAATACTCGCGACGCAGGCGTCACGGATTTCCCGCCAGGAGCGACAGCGAGATGCAGCCCCTTACTAAGTCTTACTAGTCACTCACAAGCGGCCAGACTCTTAGAATCCAGTGTTCAAGGGATATCCCACCAGACCCAGAGGCTACGCCCGAGACTTTACGCTGGACTGGCAGCCAGCTGGGCAGTAAAGCTCTCTCACCTCAGAGCAGTACAGCCAAGCACCATCAATTGGTCACCAAAGAACGGTCGCAGGGGGCTGGTCAGGCCATTACGCGTTAGGAATGGGCTCAACGGGGCACTAGCCACACTCCATTCATCGCGCCCCTACGCCTGGGACCCATCCATCCCAGTCTCTCAGAACCTACGAGCGTTAAATGGTGTTATTTATAGAGGTTCCAAAGCCTCTCTTCCCACGCATGAGGTAGCAGTAGGATCCTAATAGTAAAAGGAAAGAAAAAGACTTAATGCTAAAAGTTTTTTTTTTCAGTCAGAGGAGAACATCCTTAATGTAAGCTAAAAGGACAGAGTAGGGATGGGATGGGGTCCTAATAACCCACGGGACAGGATTGTACAACATACGGGTGTCAGGAAATGATTGTCCCCCCCTGTAGAGCAAAAACTAGAAGAGATAGATAAAAACCGGCGAGACCACTTGAAAGAGCGTTAAAATCTGAATAAAAACCATTATATTCTATTCCTGTGATTTTAATTCTTACCATTTTTCTCCCCACAGAAACCATGGCATCATCTATTTTGAACGATTCAGAGAAAAAGCGAGTTCTTGACCGCATTCGAGCTGTCACATTTCGTGAAGCAAAGGAAGCTGGTGCAACTTTCATAACTCGACACTGGGTGGCTGAGAGATTAAAAAGATCAGAAGACTTTGTCAAAAGGAATTGGAATAAGAATCCTGAAGATTGTGAAACAGAATTTCGAGGAGGAAGACCGGAGAAATTATCTCAAAAATCGAAAGACATTGCGCTTGCTGCATCACGGCGCCGAAAGAAGAGCTGCTCTGAGGTAGCGAAAGAGATACTTATCCGTCGTGGTAAGATAGTCAATCGGCAACTTGTGCATCAATTTCGAGTTCGCCAAGGCTTGAGTGCTTGGCATGAAATAGCTAAGCCACGGAAGAGTGATCTTAATATTGAAGATCGGCTATGGTTTGTGATTATCTTGAGGAATGGGCGGAAGACGATTTCCTTCACTTGGTTGTCAGCGATGAATTCTTCGTTTGTCTCCAGAAAACCAAATTTTCAGAATGATCGGGTTTGGGCAACAACTGATGAAGTCCCAGACGACCAGAAGTATCGAGAAATAGTAAAAAATCCAGCATGTGTGGGTGTTTTCATTATGTTCTCTATTCGGAAGCTCATCTGGGTTATCAAACCAAGAGGAACCAGTTGGGATGGGCCTTATTTTCGAAATGTAATTTTAGCCCAACATGTAATTCCGTTTTTGAAAGACCCCGAGTGTGTTTTGGATGTTGAACAGGCAACCTTTCTTCATGACAAAGCCCCCTGTATGAAAGCACTTGCGACTCAACAACTGCTTAAGGACAATAACATTGATTTTTTCGGAAATAATGACTGGCCTGGCAATTCTCCCGATCTTAATGTCTGTGAACATGTCGGATCCATCATGAAGGATCGGGTGGAGTCCTTAATGCTGGAACAACCCATTCAGAATCGGTATTCAACAGAAATTATGACTGCAAAGATCAACGAAGTCCTTGAAGAAATGAGTCATGATACCGATCTCTTTGAGACACTTCTGGGATCATACCCCCGTCGATTAATGGCCGTCAGAGCTGCAAATGGGGACAACACCCGATATTAAAACAGGTGTTTTTTTATTCAAAATTAAACGCTCTTTCGCGAGGTTTTGTCTGTTTTTTCTATTCCTTTCAGTTTCTTCTATACAGGGGGGGGGCAATCATTTCCTGACACCCTTTACTTCACCCGCCCTCCCGGAAGAGAGAGAGAACCTAAAGGAACTGGCAGCCAATTTCTCTAGAATCCCACGACTCGGGACCGGAGGACTGTCACACCCCAAGTATAAAGTTTACAACATCCAGAAGAAATGTACATAACCTTTATACCCCCTACGAAGAGCAGGAGAGAGAGAGAGAGAGAGAGAGAGAGAGAGAGTTACAAGGAGTTACAAGGAAAATAAGTATTTCAAAAGGCCTTGCGGCCCATACCGAGGAGGTACCAATGGCAACGGGTGCCAGGGAAAATTTTGTACACACTCAAATAGTGTGCAAGATTTGGTCTAACCTTTTCTTGAAATGATCCACAGAGGAACTGTTCACAACTTCTGAAGGTAAACTGTTCCACGTGTCACAGATCTTATATGTAAAGTAATTCCCACACACACAAGTCCTAAACCGTTTCAAATCCAACTTCCAGCCATTGTTGCGAGTTGGGTTATCAATTAAACTAAACATGCTTCTAAAATCAACATCGTTGAACCCGCGTAAGAGCTTGAAAACGTCGATGAGTTGACCGCGCAGCCTCCGAGTTTCCAGTGAAAAAAGTTCAGGGCGCGTAACCGTCGATTGTAGCCCATATGCCTAACGGAAGGGATTAACTTTGTGGCCCTCGCCTGCATTCGCTCCAGCCTCTCAATATCTTTCCTGAGGGTGGGCGACCAGAACTGCACAGCATACTCCAGGTGCGGCCGAACCAGGGAATTGTACAGATAGAGCACAATCTCCTTCTTCCGAAACTGAAATTGCCTCCTGATATAACCCAATAGTTTCTGGGCTTTCTTTTCCACCTCTACGCACTGTTTCGTAAACTTAAGGTCGCTGCTAATTAGCACACCCAAGTCCTTTTCTAAATCAGTCACCTCGATATTACTCCCCAACATCGAGAAGTCCGACTTGGGATTGGCGTAGCCAATGTGCATCACTTTGCATTTACCCAAGTTAAACGGCATTTGCCATTTTTCGGACCACTCTCCTATCCTACCTAGGTCCGCACGCAGTTCCTCAATCGCTTCGGGCGTCCCAACATTGGCCCCAAACTTGGTGTCATCAGCGAATTTGGCGATCCGACTGACGATGCCACCGTTCCCAAAACGGAACCCTGAGGAACCCCACTAGTGACCGAGGCCCAACCCGAACTAGCCACTTTAATTACAACCCTCTGCCGCCTATTCTTCAGCCAGTTTTCAATCCACCTACCTACTTCCCCACCGATACCCAGCGCGCGCACTTTCGCTATTAGCCGGCGGTGAGGTACCTTATCAAAGGCTTTCTAAAAGTCGAGATAAAGTATATCATTCGCCCTACTCTTATCGTACTCACTCAACATGACGTGGAAAAACTCGAGCAAGTTGGTGAGACACGACCTATGCCGTCTAAACCCATGTTGTGAGTCCCCAAGCAGCTTGTAGGAATCCAAATGGTGAACGATCCTATCCGCTATTATCCCCTCTAATAATTTACCTACAACTGAAGTGAGACTAATGGGACGATAGTTCCCTGGACTTTCGTGATCCCCTTTCTTAAAGATAGGGGTCACGTTGGCTTCCCTCCAGTCACCAGGCACCTGGCCCGTCTCCAACGATTTGTTAAAGACTGTAGCCAGGTGAGGAGCCACCTGGTCGCGCACCTCCCGCAACACTCTGGGGAGAAACTGGTCTGGTCCAGGAGCCTTAAACGCGCTCAGTTTGTCTATTCTATCGGCAACGACTGTCGCGGTACATCGAACACTATCCAGGCCAGCACCTTCGTGCCTCACGCCTGGCTCGGGGTTGATGCGGGTGTCCTCACTGGTGAACACTCCCGCAAAGTACTCATTAAGCACATTGGCGATGTCCGCGTCGGAGGTCCGCAGAACGCCGCTTCGGTCCTTTAACGGACTATCATGCTTCTAATGGGCTTTTTACTATTAACATAACTGAAGAACTCCTTAGGGTTCCCCTTGCAGAGGCTTGCCACCCGTAGTTCTTCATTACGTTTCGCTAGCCTAACCTTCTCCTTCACTTCCCTACACAGGCGGACATACGCTTCAGTGTTCTCATGGGAACGATTGGCCTTCGCCCTCCTATACGCTACTTTCCTATTTCGGATAGCCGAAGCGATGTCACGATTGAACCACTTAGGCTGCGTTGACGCAGGGGTGACCGGTTTTGAGGGTATGGCAGCAGAGTGCGGCACCATAAACTCGTCCCGGAATGCACTCCACACTCCCTCAACATCGCCGCGGTCCTCGAACTCCATCTCACCTACGCTATCCCTGAGGCTAACAAAGTCCGCCCGCCGGAGATCGAGCTTACTGCCTCTCGAGTTACTACGCTTCACCCGAGGGACGCGCACACGGAACCTAATCAGACCGTGATCACTCCCGCCCAACGATTCGTCAACGGTGAGGCCAGTGACGAGGTTGTCTTTGGTCGTGAATACTAAGTCTAGAACGCTTTCGCCTCGTGTAGGCTCATTGACCCACTGAGTGAGGAAGTTCTCATCAGCAAAGTCAACTAGTCTCCTTCCTTCAGCATCGGCAGTCCTGTCTTCCCACTTTATGCCGCGACAGTTGAAGTCACCTAAAACTACACATACCCTATTCCCTAGCAGGCTACTGAGTTCGGTGTACAGGGCTGTATCCTAGTCGAGGAGGAGATGCGGAGGTCTGTACACCAATATTAACCTATAGATCGTCCCTCCCACGTTCAGATCGACGCCAAGCAGCTTCCGTTCCGACCGAAACTGGCAGTCAACCGGACTCAACTCGTCCCTGACGTATATTAGTACCCCACCCCACTCCCAACGGGTGCGGTCTTTACGAAACATTCTATACCCGGAAATTTCGAACCCCAACGTAGTCCCTACGATCAGTATGAATCCAGGATTCGGTGATAGCAACGATATCCTGGTATTCTGATGCTAAGAGCACCCTTAGCTCGCAAAACATGTTCCTAATCGACCTAGCATTAAAAAGCATTGTACGGAGGGAGCCTTCCCTATTCTGACCGCCCCCTAGCACGACCCGTTTCCCGAACAGCCAGGGCTGTCTGGAGTTGAAGAGCCCCTCACTAACGAGGGGGCAACTTCCGCAGGAGCCTGAGCCCCCTCCAACGTAGAAGGAGGGTCACCCACCTATACCTGGACGCACCCTTCAGTTGAAGGTACGTCCGCCACCGGCTCATCATCATCTCTTCCCGGTGGGGCCCCATCATCTCTCCCAGGAGTCGACCTCACCATTCTGTATAGGTGCCGGTCGAGCAGCACGCCTAGCACACCTTTACCTTTGTTATTGAGGTGGACACCATCCCTCTGGTAAAGGTCCCACCTACCCGAAAATGCGTCGAAGGGGTCAATAAACCTCACGCCCAGCGGGACGCCCAAGTCTTGCACCCTCTCCTTGATGCCAATGACCTTACTGAGTGCGTGGTCACTGGCATTCATTCGCGGTAAAATACCCATTAACATTCCGCGGTCTGTCTTTAGTTTTAGATCATCCGCAAGAGACATGATCTCGGTGATGATCCCCTCTGAAAGACCTACCCTACCCACTTTGAGGAACAGGTCGTTGCCACCAGCGTGGACAACGATCGCAGTCCTCCGACTAGCCACGCGCACCTTCTCTACCTCCTTCCTTAAGTGCGCCGTTCCCCGCCCAGGTAAGCACCTTACCTTCGTCCCACCCCGGTTTGCAGAAGGAAAGTACTTCTCCTGGCCCGTGATCTGCGAGCCCCCTATGAAAACGGTGTCTTCCTCCTTCGAGCACAGGAGACTAAAGCGGTTAGATTTCCTGACAGGGGCAACTGGGGTCTCAGGCTTCGGCTTCGCAGCCTTCTTGCCCGAGACCTTTCGAAACCCGTCGCCACCCATACACGCAGTTACACCACCCGACCCACCCCGACCGGTAGCTACATCCTTCGGTTTATTTGGGGCCATCAGTAGGCCCCTTTCCACCCTTTTTCTTCATCGGCCCCTTCCCACCCTTCTCTATGGGCACCTTCTTTGCCCCCTCAACCTTACGCCGCTGTTCCAAGCATTCCACGTTGGTCGCTGGCGACCAATATATATGGAAGTATATGTTAACAACCCAGTTAAGCCAGCTGATTGCTGTTTATTATTTGATCCCGGCGCCCTGATCGGCATTTTATCTTATTGTAACCCCTTGTAACTCTCTCCTCCCATTTATACATCGCGGTGTCGTGACATATAATTGCATGTTTACTACAGGTTACTGTGCTAGGCTTTCTGTAATTAATGTATTCTATTAAGTATTTAGAGAGAGTTTTGTTTATCAAATAATTACGTGTTAACATTTATCTAAAATTAGTTTGTGAAATGTTTCATTAAAATAGCATGTATCCTCAATTATATATATATAATATATATATATATATATATTATTATATAATATATATTAATTTTCATATATATATATATATATGGAACAAATGGATTTTAATTGAAAAACATTCAATGTGGATGAATCGTTTAATATCTGACAGGTGCTCGATACCCTGTGACGGTGCGTAGTCATCCAATATGATCATTATTAGAAAAATGTATGAGCTGTCAAAATAATTTTCTGTCTACAACCGTATCCTTTCTCCTTATAGGTCCGATGCGGAACTCGATCGTGTTATAGGTACTTTTCGTATTACAGCGCAGTCAACCCAGTGACCTGAATACGGAGGTCGAAGTATTGGCTCACATCCGGTTCAACGATTGCCAGGTCGTCAGGGAAGTAATGTCCGTTTTTTCTTTTGGTTAAGAACAAGACAGTGTATTTTCATCAACTTATTAAGTGATAGAAGTCATGTTTTATAAATTAGCACAACTCAGCTTACAGAATTAGCATCCAATAAATAAGCTACAGAGCCCAAGTCTAACATTATTGGGGACATCTTATATATATGTATACGCGTAAAACTTTACACAATACATCGAGTGCGCACAAATGGAATTTTTTTTTTATCTGCACGCATACCAATTAATTATTCATCTTACTGAAGCACAAATCGAATAATTTTAAAAAAATTATAAATCCCTTCCCATGTGACATGTGCTTGAGAAATGAAAGACAATACATCCCGCAAGTATTACTAAAATATCCTTGTAATCGGTGGGGATTCCATTCAATTTCAGGGATGTGCAACTGTTCGAGAAATTTTACAATAACAGGGTCACTCCAGGGATGAGTCCCTAGTGAATTAAAATAATCATTCTTTCCCTATTTTTAAAGTATATTACAAACCAATGAATCCCCTCGACCCCACAATGTCCGTGTTTACAATAATTCCCTGCATTTTCTCGTAGTTGGTAATTTCAATGTTTCATTCTTTGCAAACACATCGATAAATTTGGAGCGTGTGATTCGTTCACTTTTCATTTCGCATCCATTTTAAAAGTCAGTGACTACGTTCCTGAAGCGGTCAATTTCTATTAGAGCTTGTGATTCGAGGTATGCTAGTGCACTAATAGGCGTGTCTATCGGGTTGGCGAGTTCCAATCTGACTGAGATGTTCCCACTTTGTTGTGGACTTAAGTGTGTATTTGCACTAGCAGATAAGTCGGGTGTGATATCAAACGGGTAAAGGTTAAATTGATCGATGAATTCTTTCTGCGTTACCCCAATCCCGAGCTCATCACAAGCACCTGCAATATGGGCCAGATTATTATAAGCTCTCGCGCAAAGAGGGAACACAACGTCTGATGAGTAGTTCGTATCCATAGTCCCACCCAACGAAACGCCATTGAAGTATAGAGTTATATTTTTAAGGCCGAAATTCTCGAATTTAAAGGCGTTATTTTTGTATTTTGCATTCGTCGAAGCGTGATAATGCATTCCAATTAATAACCTTTTAGGTAGAACCCACGTTTTCTAGCTGCTTCGAGGCCAACCCTGCAGGCACCGTGTATAGTTTGATCTGTACTCTGTTAATTGGGTGTTTTAGTGTTGCGTGTATTAAGTTTTTTCAATTTCTACATATTTCGGCGAACTTAATTTCACTCGCCGTACGCGCAGATATGTTTCCATAATGTGAATCACAACGGGTTTTGCGCCCTCTTCTTGATCAGGTCCCAGATTTATGTAGAGCTCAGGATTCGTGTGGTTGAGCAATTTCTCCTGGAATGTGAACTCTGTATGCAGATGTCCAAAACACTCGTATATCTTCTTTTTAGAATTTTAGAATTTATCCTTTATATTACTTTCATCTGTAGTCTGATACTAGCCCTCGGCAGTTAAAAAGGTATCCTTCGCTTCTTTTGAAAAGTTGAGGACATTTTCCAGATAGGCTAGTCGGCGATAATAACCCGTTCCTGCCGAAATGCTGACCTGGTTTAAATACACCTCACACTGACTGAATACGGAGAGCAGAAAGTTGGTTTCAGGGTATGCAGAATAATTATCATCGCAGTTCGTTCCATCAGAATGGGCTATACGTTGTTTAGCGTACATGTGCATGCAGCTTGGATCAAAAAAGTATGAGCCTGAGTTGGGTATCACGAATTCTTTAGGGGCACTCGGGGAACTAATTGTGTTTAATGGGTTAATTGTAATAAAGTCACTGTGCTCAATAAAAACTTGTGTTGGGGGCATACCAAAGAGGGACAGCTCCGATTTACAACATTGTGAACTACACGGATGGATGAAGCGTGCCATGACGAGTCAGAAATAGTGCCACCTCTCTCGACAGGTAGTAATCAGCTTATAATTCGTGAGACCAATATCCTTAGCTTATATCAGTTAAAAAAAATGATCAACGATAGGTTTCATTCGCTTAGAACACTTCCTCTTTTTGATGTCCTTTTACTTTTAACGCCACATGTTGGTAACCCCTTCTTCCGGACAACCCTCTTCTTCTTCCCGCCACCACGCATTTTTCTCTTTGCATCTTTGATGATTTCGTCCCGTGTACGTTTTAAATATTTTTTTAGAGCTTCTTTAGGTTTAGCTCCACTCATTACGTCTTCTACCATGTTAAAACCTGATTGTAACGCTTTCCTCCCGAGGTATCTGGCCCCCCATCTTCAAAAATGGGACAGCCGTGAGTAGTATGGTTGAAAAAAAATGGATCTAAGCCCACTCCCACGCTGATATCTCACCCTTCAATAGACTGTGAAAAGCCTTCGGATTATTATAACTGAATGCGACGAAAGTGTAGCTTCACTGTTAAGCTCCCATCACTGAATGGGAATTTTTTCCCTCATTCGTTCTTATATATATTGAGATATTGGTTAATAGATTAGTCACAACATTCACATAATGGGGCTTGTCATATGTAATGCTCAAGCTCTTCCCACTATGGTTGGGAATGTATGCAATGCGGAGCAGACGCGCCTGGATATCCCCAACAAATTGTTGTTCCACGATATTGCTGTAAATACAGCACATGTCTGGGGATGGATGGCCATCACCCAATTTCTCCAATTTCAATTGATACATTAAGCTCGACAAGGCGTGTTGTGCCTCGTGAAAGACACCTCTTTGGAGCGCTACTCCATACTGGCCCTCGGTTATAATTTTGAACAGGCTTCTGTCTTTAATATTTTTATTATCCTGTGATTTTAGGGTCAGAGCTTGTGCAGGGGTTTCTTTGTTTACGATTTCGGATACTAAATCAGTAGTAAGATTTGAGCTTTTTAAACTTTCGTTTAAGTCTCTCACAACATCCTCGGCCACACCATAACGACCCGGGCCTAGTGTTACTACTGTACTGTAATACATTGCCTCCCCACTCCGGGTGGCACGCATGGTTTCATCCCTAATTACCCCGGCCTTTTCACAGTCATCACGATCTCTAAGAACCGTAAAAACAGGTTCTTTATAATTTCATTGGCTAATACCCCAATTTGTGACACATCTCTACTTTGCGCGAATAAGACTAGATATTGTATATTTAGCGACACACCGCGCATGTATCTATTTTTGAAAAATAGATTCTGATTGATGAAGAATACCCTTATGTTAAGATGGTGGGAGAACACTGTAAATGTCGCAAACGTTTTATCCATTTCCAACATGAGATCGTTAATTACAATGACTGTTTGTTCATTTCCCTTTAACGAATTAACGTCATATACGCCTTTGTGGAACAAAATATTATCTTGGTACTCGTTGAACACTGACTGGTACGTCGAATAGCACCATATGACTTTATGCACAAATTTTGAGAACATCTCCCACTTATCTTTAATGATTTTAAGCATAAACACAGTTTTACCACATCCTGTAGGGCCGGATATAATACATGTGGATGGGCCTGTGAACCTGAATTTTTCTACAGATTCCATCTCTAACACGTTACACCCCTAAGTGGAACATTTACAAAATATAACAAAATTTAAGTGTTGCTCCTTATATTCTACAATCTTGTTTTTCTTCTTCCACAGAACCGTGAATGACGACGAGATACAGCACCCCATCATCGATATTACAGACGACCCAAATGACTGTAGTTGTGGTTACAAACTCCACCCCCGCTGACGAACCGTCACCAGCGACACCTCCACCACGTGGCAGTTCAAAGCGGAGGCACGATGATGAAGAACCTTCCACGTCAGGTATAAAACGTGCTAGGATTGCACCGGTTAATAGACGCCCAGTAATAGAACCACAGCCCATTACGTCTTACGACACAACCTCCACACTAGCTCCCTCCTCAATTAAATTTGTACCCCCTTATTCCTGTTCAATTCCGGGTACATCCCCCACACCAGCAGCTTCTCGTGCTGTAGAGGAAGGTATAACACTCGAACTGGTGCCCATCTTTAACCCCACGCCGGCCCTGACTAGAAATCGGTACGTAGTAGGGTTGTTCTTATTTGGGCTTAAATTTAAAATTTTGCGATTTTTATGAATGCACCCTCGGATATTGTGCGAATAGCTATGAAAACTAATCTTGTAAAGCTATGAAAACTAATCTTGTAAAGTACTTCCCCCGGGTACTTTTGTATTCTTCCCCGGGTGAATCAGAGAATAGTGTTGTACGTTTTTAGAAAATTGTCGTTGCGGAATGCCATTCGATGGAATTGATATCTTCGGCATGTCAGTACTTTGTAGTTGAATTGTATACTAGGTTCCCCTCTACTCGAGTATTAGCCCCTCAATGGGGGGGTCTCATGGGCGCCCATCTCCCACTCATTATTGCCTAGATTACAGAAGTCACGGTGGATTTGTGGGCGTCAGGGTAGAGCTGGCGGTGCGCCTCGACGACCTGGAGGAAGAACTGACGCTGGTCCTTTGTCAGTGCTAGGTTGTAGTCTTGCATCACAGCGACGCCGCGCTCGGCGAAGTCGTTAGTGACGCGGAGACTCGCCACCCTCTGCGCGGGGGCGGCATACCTTGGGTCACTGGGTGACTCCGTTGGGTCGGAAGACAGGAAGGCGCCGTCGATGCCTAGCACGTGGAACAAGAGCCTCGATGACTGGATGAAGAAATCCGCGAGGGTCTTGCCGTTCACCACAGCCGGCTTGGGCTCGACGACGACGCGCTTCGGGGGTCTGTCCGAGCCCTCCTGCTCCTCGAGCGCCTTCACTATCATCCTCTTTGTTTCCGCCGATGTGTTGTCGTCGAAGAAGGCAAGCGACACGAGTGGCTCGCTCAGATACCACAGGTGCCGGCGCGCGAAGCCGTCGGCCAGAAACTTGGCCTTGTCCTCGTAGCCGACGAGGTCCTGGAGGAGGGCAAGGTCGTTCGCCGGGGAGGCGGCGGAGTTCGATGAAGCGAACCAGGCCGGGACGTAGAGGGCAATGGCGAAGTTGATGAATCGCCTGAGACCGGTCCGCTCCCGCGCGGTGAAGACCAACTGTCTTGAGGCAACAAATGGCCTTCGCTCATCTCAAATATTATTATTTTTTTCAGGAGAGGCATCAGATCCTTTTTTCTTTCTTGTCCCTGAAGATGTGAATATATCACGAAAGCGCTCGGATTTCGTGTTTCCTTTTCCTTTTCCCTGTGGTTCTTTGCTTATATGTATATATATACATCTGCCATTTACGCCTTCTAAGCCGACTGACGGATTTCTAAGCCAACTGTCAAGAATATCTGAATAGCGCAATCTGGCAGCTGAAAAGTTATATATACGGGTTGGGTACGATTCGATGTGGCCGACTCGATGCGACCCAACTCGATGTGGCCGACTCGATGTCAGGACAACTCGATGTGATATTCCTAAGGGATATTGTTGTTAGTTTTAACGAAAATATCACAACTTAACCTAACCAATCGTCAAGGGCGTACAGTTGACCTAACCGGGCATTCATTTAACCTACATTAAATATATAAAGAAAATGAAATCGACTTGGCCTGGCATCGACTTGGCTTGACATCGAGTTGTCCTGACATCGAGTCGGCCACATCGAGTTGGGTCGCATCGAGTCGGCCACGTCGAATTGTCCCTGCCCCATATATACACACACATACACCTGCCTTCTAAGTCTTCTAAGCCAACTGCCAACTGGCTGATTAAGCCAACTGGATGAAAGATACCTCTAAGCCCGTTGCTGAAGCCGAGAGTGTTATTATGCATCTGGATGTTCTGGTGAAAGGATGCTCTCTCTCTCTCCTCCTCTCTCTCTCTTAGGTTAGGTATACCTCTTCGGGGAGGGGGTGAGGCCGTCCCACCTTCTCCCCCAAAGAGGTTAGGTGGACACCGGGATTCTTCCCCCTTTTTTGGCACCTTGGGGGGCACTGGGGAAGGGGGGTTGGCACCTTGGAACAAGGAGGATGGCACTGACACTCATTTGATCAACATTGCAATTGCTCTGCACTCTCTCCTCAGAATACGTGGCCCAAAACTCTTTAAAATGCTACCGAAAGAACCTCGAACCTCGAACACAAGAACTTCAATAATTTCAAGAACCAACTGGACAGGTTCTTGCGCAAAGTCCCTGACCAGCCATACGTAGTTGGCTACGAAAACAGGAGGAGAGTGGAAACCAACTCTTTCCTCCACCAAATCCCGCATATTAGGCGAGATGCCGTAGAGGGATCCACTGCAAGTCGATCCTGAACCATCGTTCGAAGTCATCAATCGCGGATGACCGTTCCATGTTTAGTATTGTGCACCCGAAAATCCACGATTTGAGAGAGAGAGAGAGTGTTACAAGGACAAGAAGTACCTCAAAAGGCCTTGCGGCCTATTCCGAGGAGGTACCAATGGCAACTGGTGCCAGGGAAAAATTCCTACTCCCTCAAATAGTGTGCAAAATTCGGTCTAACCTTTTCTTCAACTGATCAACACAACTTCTGAAGGTAACCTGTTCCACGTGTCACAGATCTTATAAAGTAATTCCCACACACACTAGTGCTAAAACGTTTCAAATCAAACTTCCAACCATTGTTGCGAGTTGAGTTATCATTTAAACTAAACATGCTTCTAAAATCGACATCATTGAACCCGTGTAAGAGCTTGAAAACTTCGATGAGTTGACCGCGCAGCCTCCGTGTTTCCAGCGAAAACAAAGTCAGGGCGTGTAAGCGTCGATTGTAGCCCATATGCCTAAGGCAGGGCCGGATCAGGGGTTCGGGGGGCCCAGGGCACATTACGTAAGGGGGCCCCCAATTTTTTTAGTTACGCCACTGTGTGCATTTAATTAACTAAGTGTCCCGGTTTGAGGAAAGAAAATTATGTTAAACCTATTATTAAATATATATTAATTAAATTATTAAAAAATATTAACTTATTAGACATTTAAAAAATGAATGAATAGTAATTGAACAATGTTACTACAACTATCAGTGATAACACTGGTCAACACTCATTTTATTGCCAATCATATTAGAGTGATTTTGGGGTAACTTTGTGGTGCTGATTCCGAATATGACATCGGTTTTGCTAGATTGGCTCTAATTTATGAGATAATTGGTACCCCATTGAAACACGTAAAAATGCAAAAAATTTAATGTTCAGGCGGAGCCTACTTACAAATCGCATTGAAATTGTCTCAAATCATACAAAAGTAAACACATGAAATACATAATGGCATTTTATTCGGTCTCACCATCTAGAATGTTCCGGTAGTTTCCCATATGCGCGCGTTATGGTTACGTTTCCTATTAATTGAGGGTATTCATTATCTCAAGAACTAGAGCCAAATCGGAAAAACTACTTTCATTTTGGAATTCAGCAACCCCAAAATACCCTAAATTCGTACGAATTTCCTTGGCAACGAAAAAAATTTTTGTTTTTGTTGACCTATGTAATTTATCAAAAATATTCACAAACACTAAAAAGAAGTGCGCAGCAGAACCATAATCACATGTAGATTCAGCTAAGCAACGTTGCCAATTATTATTATTGAAACTCTGCAACTCTGCAAAATTACGACAAAAATCTTAAAAGATTGAACTTGATTTGAAATCTACGATTCGATTTGTAATATAAAGTTTGATAAAAATATTTTAAAATCTTAACCCTGACTTTTTTTTTTTTAATAATAGTCCGGTAGCACAAACCCTGATTTTATTGTTTGTTATAAAGCAAATTTTCACATATTTTGAAAGCTTATACCACCCCATTCAAGAATCCATCTGGTGTACACCTGAACCCCGCTTGGCTTTTTCAATATGGCCGCCATTTTCCAAGATGGCCGGTGAAACTGAAAAATCCCATATCCTGGTCAATACTTGATGGATTTTGATGAGCTTGGTGTCATTTCTAGGGGTTTTTAGGATGATGAGTCGATCTGGAGGGGTTGCAGATACTTTGGGAGTCGTGTTGACCCACATTTGTCAGTACTCAAGGTCATTGGAGTTCAAACGCCCCCCCCGAAATAAGAAATATCCCATATCTCGGGCAGTCGTGGAGATATTTTGGTGATCTTACTGTCGTTTTTATGGTTTTTGGCGAGACTGAGTAGTTCTATAGGGTTTAAAATGAAATCAGGGATTATTTTCTCCATGGTAAGGTGAATGCCAATATGTCTAATTATTCCTCTTATTTTTTTCAGGTTGTTGAGATTATTGCTGATGGTACTGCCCACCTGGTGGTTTGATGACGTCTTGGTTGTGCTGATTCCAAAATTGTTTTTTGACTGCTGAATATGGAGAATATACCAGGTGAGCATTGTTTAGTTTTCATTTGCTGAGGATAAATTATTTCAATGCGATTTGTACTCTGAAGAATGGGTAAACTGGCTCGATGCACTAAAGTGTGACCCACCACCACTTGATCCTGTGCATTATGGGTGGGAGAGAGACGAAACAAACAGAGTTCTCATCCCAAAAACAGTTGGTGAAGGAGTGTGCTTAGCACCTGCAGGGGCAGTCGCTGCGGCTGCATGTGGCAGCGGCTTGGATTGCAACAATCCATTGACCCAAAACGCAAACGAAGAGCAGACTGATGATCCTGACGATCCTGACACAACCATGTCTTTTGATATTTGCCCCCAATAAATGGTTACCTAATGTGAATAACTGCTTCAAAGTTGTCAATGCCAATCCCCCAGCTAGGTGTGAGCTTTGTTTTGCTTACGAGGTCATATCTTGTAGCTTTGCAACCTTCCATAGAATGCATGTGTCCTGCATTTCAGCATAAATTGTGGTTCATATCCGAATATCTATATTCATATAATGTGGGTTATGTCATTTAAGCATTAAGATCTGGTTTTATCTGCAGAAAAGATGTTAAGTGCTCAGCAGTTAGCTAGATTGTAGAAATTGTCACTGAAATAAAGCAAATACAGTGATGTCAACTGTGGCATTATCATATCTCAAGGCCAAACTTTAACCTCAAATGACCTTGACTTGACCCATGGAGTTGCAAAATGATATCCTACTGTTATCATGTGCCTATAGAACAACTCAGTCTCGCCCAAAACCATAAAAACGACAGTAAGATCAAAATATCTCCACGACTGCCCGGGATATGGGATATTCCTTATTTCGGGGGGCGTTTGACCTCCAATGACCTTGAGTATTGACAAATGTGGGTCAAAATGACTCCCAAAGTATCTGCAACCCCTCCAGATCGACTCATCATCCCAAACCCCCTAGAAATGACACCAAGATCATCAAAATTCATCAAGTATTGACCAGGATAAGGGATTTTTCAGTTTCGCCGGCCATCTTGGAAAATGGCGGCCATATTGAAAAAGCCAAGAAGGGGTCAGGTGTACACCCGATGGATTCTTGAATGGGGTGGTATAAGCTTTCGAAATATGTCAAGATTTGCTTTATAACAAACAATGCAGGGTTCCCACCCCGTGCAACCGGACTATAAGCTAAACAATAAGTCATAAGCCATTGCCCAAATTTTCAAGCTATTGGCCACAAAAAGCTACAAATAGCTTGAAAAAAGGCAATCTGGCAACACTGCTCATCCAAAAGATCCACCAATATACCACTGATATCTATCATCCACCGATATGTTTATATTTTCGTCGGGGGGGTCCTATTAAAAAAATTCATCGGTGGGGCCAGGGCAAATGCCCCCCCCATTGATCCTGGCCTGGCCTAACGGAAGGTATTAACTTTGTGGCCCTCGCCTGGACTCGCTCCAGCCTGTCAATATCTTTCCTGAGGGTGGGCGACCACAACTGCACAGCATACTCCAGGTGCGGCCGAAACAGGGAATTGTAAAGAGAGAGCACAATCTCCTTGTTCCGAAATCGAAATTGTCTCTTGATATAACCCAACAGCTTCTGGGCTTTCTTTTCCACCTCTACGCACTGTTTGGTAAACTTAAGGTCACTGCTAATTAGTACACCCAAGTCCTTTTGCAAATCAGTGGTTTCGATATTACTCCCCAACCACTCTCCTATCTTTCATAGTTCCGCAAGCAGTTGCTTCATCGCTTCGGGCGTCCCAACATTGGCCCCAAGCTTGGTGTCATCAGCGAATTTGGCGATCCTACTGACGATGCCAGCGTCGATATTATTTATGTAAATGATAAACAACAGTGGCCCCAAAATGGAACCCTGAGGAACCCCGCTAGTGACCGAGGCCCAACCCGAGCTAGCCCCTTTAATTACAACCCTCTGCCGCCTATTCTTCAGCCAGTTTCCAATCCAGGTACCTACTTCCCCACCGATACCCAGCGAGCGCACTTTCGTCATTAGTCGGCGGTGAGGTACCTTATCAAAGGCTTTCTGAAAGTCGAGATAAAGCATATCAATCGGCCTACTCTTATCGTACTCACTCCACATGACGTGGAAAAACTCGAGCAAGTTGATGAGACACGACCTATGCCGTCTAAACCCATGTTGGGAGTCCCCAAGCAGCTTGTAGGAATCCAAATGGTCAACGATCCTCTCCGCTATTATCCCCTCTAATAATTTACCTACAACTGAAGTGAGACTAATGGGACGATAGTTCCCTGGACTTTCGTGATCCCCTTTCTTAAAAATAGGGGTCACGTTGGCTTCCCTCCATTCACCAAAAATTTATATATTTAATTTTTCCTATACATATAAGAACCACCCAATCAACCAAAATTTGGAGGTCTCACCCCCGTATTTTCTCCTATTAATATATAACGTGTACCAAAGAAGTTTTATTAAAATCAATTAATATTTAAGGGGGCCTCATAAGCAACCATCCCTACTAGGCCAAATGTACTATGCCTTCAGACCTAAAATGTTTAGTTCAATTCAGTTTCTAATTAATCAGTAGTCAATGTCTATTTTAGTTTATGTTGTTCTTTAACTGCTGTTATTTGCCTTTTTAGTGGAACGCTAATAAAAAATTCGTATATTTATGTTTCAATAATCAACTAAATTTGAGTCCTTGTGCGGCACCAATAAGAATATTTATAATTACTCGAGATTTTAATATTTCGTTTTCTTTGTCAAATGGAATATATTGAGGGGGTGAGACGGTGAAATTTGCAATTTCGAAAAATAAGAACCACCCTAATATATATATATATATATATATTATATATAGAGAGAGAGAGAGAGAGAGAGAGAGAGTTACAAGGAGTTACAAGGAAAAGTAGTACCTCAAAAGGCCTTGCGGCCCATACCGAGGAAGTACCACTGGCAACGGGTGCCAGGGAATAATTCATACACCATCAAATAGTGTGCAAGATTCGGTCTAACCTTTTCTTGAACAGATCCACAGAAGAACTGTTCACAACTTCTGAAGGTAGCCTGTTCCACGTGTCACAGATCTTATACGTAAAGTAATTCCCACACACACTAGTCCTAAACCGCTTCAAATCCAATTTCCAACCATTGTTGCGAGTTGGGTTATCATTTAAACTAAACATGCTTCTAAAATCGACATCGTTGAACCCGCGTAAGAACTTGAAAACCTCGATGAGTTGACCGCACAGCCTCCGAGTTTCGAGCGAAAACAAGTTCAGGGCGCGTAACCGTCGATTGTAGCCCATATGCCTAACGGAAGGGATCAACTTTGTGGCCCCCCCCTTCACTCGCTCCAGCCTCTCAATATCTTTCCTGAGGGTGGGCGACCAGAACTGCACAGCATACGCCAAGTGCAGCCGAACCAGGGAATTGTAAAGAGAGAGCACAATCTCCTTGTTCCGAAACTGAAATTGCCTCCTGATATAACCCAACAGCTTCTGGGCTTTCTTTTCCAACTCTACGCACTGTTTGGTAAACTTAAGGTCGCTGCTAATTACCACACCCAAGTCCTTTTCCAAAGCAGTCGCCTCGATATTACTCCCCAACATCGAGTATTCCGACTTGAGATTGGTATAGCCAATGTGCATCAGCTTGCATTTACCCAAGTTAAACGGCATTTGCCATTTTTCGGACCACTCTCCTATCCTACCAAAGTCCGCACGCAGTTGCTCGATGGCTTCGGGCGTCCCAACATTGAACCCAAGCTTGGTGTCATCAGCGAATTTGGCGAGCCAACTGACGATGCCAGCGTCGATATCATTTATGTAAATGATAAACAACAGTGGCCCCAAAACGGAACCCTGAGGAACCCCACTAGTGACCGAGGCCCAACCCGAACTAACCCCTTTAATTATAACCCTCTGCCGCCTATTCTTTAGCCAGTTTTCAATCCACCTACCTACTTCCCCACCGATACCCAGCGCGTGCACTTTCGTCATTAGCCGGCGGTGAGGTACCTTATCAAAGGCTTTCTGAAAGTCGAGATAAAGTATATCATTCGCCCAACTCTTATCATACTCACTCAATATGACGTGGAAAAACTCGAGGAAGTTGGTGAGACACGACCTATGCCGTCTAAACACATGTTGGGAGTCTCCAAGCAGCTTGTAAGAACCGAGATGGTCAACGATCCTATCCGCTATTATCCCCTCTAATAATTTACCTACAACCGAAGTGAGACTAATGGGACGATCGTTCCCTGGACTTTCATGATCCCCTTTCTTAAAAATAGGGGTCACGTTGGCTTCCCTCCAGTCACCAGGGACCTGGCCCGTCTCCAACGATTTGTTGAAGACTGTAGCCAGGTGGGGAGCCACCTGGTCGCGCACCTCCCGCAACACTCTGGGCAGGAACTGGTCTGGCCCAGGAGCCTTAAACGCGCTCAGTTTGTCTATTCTATTGGCAACGACTGTTGCGGTACACCGAACACTATCCAGGCCAGCACCTTCGTGCCTGACGCCTCACTCGGGGATGACGCGGGTGTCCTCCCTGGTGAACACTCCCGTAAAGTACTCATCAACCACATTAGCGATGTCCGCGTCGGAGGTCCGCAGAAAGCCGCTGTGGTCCTTTAATGGGCCTATCATGCTTTTAATGGGCTTTCTACTATTAACACAACTGAAGAACTCCTTAGGGTTCTCCTTGCAGAAGCTTGCCACCCGTAGTTCTTCGTTACGTTTCGCTAGCCTAACCTTCGCCTTCACTTCCCTACACAGGCGGACATACGCCTCAGTGTTCTCATGGGAACGATTGGCCTTCGCTCTCCTATACGCAGCTTTCCTATTTCGGATAGCCGAAGCGATGTCACGACTGACCCACTTAAGCTGCGTTGAAGCAGGGGTTACCGGTTTTGAGGGTATGGCAGCAGACTGCAGCACCATAATCTCGTCCCAGAATGCACTCCACACTCCCTCAACATCGCCGAGAGAGAGAGAGAGAGAGAGAGAGAGAGAGAGTTACAAGGAGTTACAAGGAGAAGTAGTACCTCAAAAGGCCTTGCGGCCCATACCGAGGAGGTGCCAATGGCAACGGGTGCCAGGGAAAAATTCATACACCCTCAAATAGTGTACAAGATTCGGTCTAACCTTTTCTCTTGAACAGATCCACAGAAGAACTGTTCACAACTTCTGAAGGTGACCTGTTCCACGTGTCACAGATCTTATACGTAAAGTAGTTCCCACACTTACTAGTCCTAAACCGTTTCAAATCAAACTTCCAACCATTGTTGCGAGTTGGGTTATCATTTAAATTAAACATGTTTCTAAAATCGACATTGTTGAACCCGCGTAAGAATTTGAAAACCTCGATGAGTTGACCGCGCAGCCTCCGAGTTTCCAGCGAAAACAAATTCAAGGCGCGTAAGCATCGACTGTAGCCCATATGCCTTACGGAAGGGATTAACTTTGAGAGAGAGAGAGAGAGAGAGAGAGAGAGAGAGAGAGAGAGAGAGAGAGAGAGATGCGGTTACAAACAATTTGAAGGTTCTCTCCTTAAATGCTCGTAGTCTACGAAATAAAATAAACGATTTTTTTTCTTTAATTGGTTGTAAAGACTCTGATTTAATTGCGATAATTGAATCGTAGCTTAGCACTGAAACACGCGACTTTGAGGGGAGTATGAAATTAGAGGTTATAGACTTTTGTTAAAAATAGAATAGGTAGGCGAGGAGGTGGTGTTATGTTGTATATCAAAGAAAATATTGCGAATGTTATGGAAGTAAAGCACAGAATTCCAGAACCGATAGATTCGACTATAGCAGAACTTATATTGAACGATTTCAAACTTCTTGTTGCTGTTATTTATAGGCCCCCTAATCAAACAGCTGATACGGACGAAGCGCTATATCGTGAACTTAAGAGAATAATAGGCAGTGTGCAGACCTTAGTTATGGGTGACTTTAATTGCGCCAACGTGGATTACGATACAATGCAGGGAGAAGAGGGAGGTAATCGTTTAGTTAATTTTCTCGAAGTTAGCTTTCTTATTCAAAAGGTTGGGAACCTACGAGGTTGGTCAGTATTTTAGATTTAGTAATAACTACGGATGATAGGCTAATCACTGATATTCAAGTAATAGAACCGTTAAGCAATAACAATCACAATATGGTAGATTTGTCCTCTCAGTAAGTCACTCGAAACCAGTTAACTCTACTAAAATTCGTACATCCAGCACGCAGACTTTTGTAAATTTAGAAATGAATTGTCACATGTCAATTGGGAAAACGTAATGGGGATCTCCAACGTAAAAATAATGTGGGAATCGTTTGAAACAGTATTTAGGACTATAAATGAGGAATGTGTACCGTACAAGATTTAGCGTCGGAAAGTATGATAAATAACAAGCCCTTGTGGTTTACTTCTAGAGCAGGGGACATTATAAAGAGTAGAGATAAGGCTCATAGGGTACATAAGTGCGATAAAGACAATTTGTGGTTACGAAACAACTACATATCTCAAAGGCGTGAAGCGAAAAGCGTAATAAAAGAGTTCAAGCGTGATTTTGAAATCTCCATAGCTCGTGACGGCAAAGAAAACCCAAAGCGATTCTTTCAATACGTCACTAATAGAAATCTAGTAAAGAGTGTCTTGGGGCCGTTGAAAATTTTTGACGGAGAGCTAGTTCCTGAAAACAAGCAAATAGCTACCCTGCTAAACGATTTTTTTACGTCAGTTTTTACAATAGAAGATGTGACGAATATCCCCGTCTATTTCTGAGGGGTGCGTACCAGATAATTTCAAGTTAGCAAATGTAACACCTATTTTTAAGAAAGGCGATAAAGGTGCGGCGGGAAATTATAGGCCAATCAGTTTAACGTCTGTTGTAGGTAAGCTACTGGAATCAATAATTAGGGATCGTATAGTCGAACACTTGGAATTGCATAACTTGAGTAGAAATACGCAGCACGGTTTTAGGCGAAACAAATCTTGTTTAATTAAATTTTTAGAATTTTTTCAAAGCGTGGTTGACGTTTACGATAGTCATCGGGCGGTTGATGTAGTGTATTTAGATTTTCAAAAAGTGTTTGACACCGTACCGCACAAAAGTCTCATTGAAAAAACTAAGGCTCAAGGAATCAGGAGTGTAGTAATAAATTGGGTAGAAGAGTTGTTGCGAGGTAGAAAACAGAGGGTGGTCGTTGATGGAGCGGAGTCGTGTTGGGCTAATGTAGCGAGCGGCGTACCTCGGGATTCTGTATTGGGCCCCTTGCTTTTTCTTATATATATTAACGATTTAGATGTCAGCCTAGTCAGTACAGTTTAAAAGTTTGCGAATGACACGAAGTTGGGTGGTAGGGCAATTAATGATGAAGATAGAAGTAAAATACAGGAAGATCTGAACAAAATCGTTGATTGCTCAGTCACATGGCAAATGAGATTTAACGTCGATAAGAGCACAATTTTACATATAGGTTCGCGTAACGGTAATTTTGCGTATAGTATGTCAGCGAAGGAGTTGGCAAGCGTAGAACAGGAAAAAGATTTAGGAGTTATCGTCACTGGTGATTTAAAAGTGGCGAAACAAAGTACAGCAGCGGTCAATATGGTGAACAAAGTGCTAGATTTTATAGCTAGGAATTTTGAGTACAAATCGCTTGATATTATTGTTCCTCTTTTCAATCATTAGTTAGACCCCATTTGGAGTACGCGATCCAATTTATGAATCCACATATGGGCAAAGATATATATAAAATTGAAAGAGTTCAAAGACGAGCAACTAAGATGATTCCGTCGCTTAGGTCGAAGTCGTAGGAGTATAGGCTTAAGGAGTTAAAATTGACTACACTCGAGACTAGGAGGCTAAGGGGTAATATAATCCAGGTTTTTAAAATTATGAATGGGTTCGATAACGTAAATAGAGACAGCTTTTTCGAAATATCAAAATATAATAGAACTAGAAATAACGGATGTAAGTTGACAAGTAGAAGGTTCGATACAGAAGTTGCCAAATATTTTTTTACGCATAGAATAGTAAATAGCTGTAATAGTTTGCCAGTAGAAGTAATTAGTAGCACGTCTATAAACATGTTTAAAAATCGATTAGACGCATATGTAGATAGATTGGGTATAATTTAAGGTAGTAAAATTAAGGGTTTTGTGGTTTGGAACCCACGTAAAATTGTAGGTCCCCTCCGCCACCACGGAGGACATGCGCAATACACAACTACAATCACAGTTAGGTAGACCAGCAATAAGTGGATCCTAGGGTCTTTGTTGGTTTGAAACATTACAACAGATATAAGACAGAGTGATATATATATATATATATATATATATATATATATAGAGAGAGAGAGAGAGAGAGAGAGAGAGAGAGAGAGAGAGAATGTGAGTAAGTGAGTGAGATATATATATTTAAAAAAAAAATATATATATATATATATATATATATATATATATATATATATATATATATAGCGCCTCGGTGGTGTAGTGGTTAGCGTCGCTGACTACGAATCCATCGGCCCCGGGTTCGAGACCCGACGGCAGCCGGCGCGCAGCAAAACCCAGCTGTTCATCCTTCCACACAATAAAGAAAGTGGTTGGTAGATAAATGGGTACCCTAGGTGGCCTAGTGGTTAAGACGCTGGGCTGCTGATGGGGCGTGGTTCGGATTCCACGTTAAACTGTAGGTCTAAGGTGGAGTGAAAAACTTGACCTTCGTCAGAATGAACAATTCGGGCGGAAGCTAACCAAAGGTTATATATATACGGGGCTCCAATAAACCTTAGCCCCCCCGCCCATGGCCTAAACCATTAGAGGTACAGTAAAACTAAACATACCTTGCAAAAGAAAATTTAATCCTGCATTTAATGAGAAACAATTAAAACTTGGTGTTCCCGCCATTGGCTTCCAAGACATTCTGAATTCGCTTTGGGTAGCTTCCCAAAAGTGACGTGAATATATCTTGATCGTTACGGAAATTTGCTAAAACAGTTTCAATGTGTTGCGTCATTGTATCCTTCGAAAATCGATTTGCTGCAGGTTCTTTAAACAAGAGACATTCAACCTTGTCCTTTATAACTGATCCAATGTGTTCACAGACGTTCAGGTCAGGAGAATTTCCTGGCCATTCTTCATTTCCAAAGAAATTGATCTCATTGTTTCCCAACAACTGTTGAGTGGCTAATGCCTTAAAGCAGAGGGCCTTATCGTGCAGAAGTGTGACCTGATCGACATCCATAACATTGTTTGGGTTTCTTAGAACAGGAATGACATACTGGGATAGAATAATATCACGAAAATACTGTCCATCCCAACTCTGACCATTTGGCTTCAGCACCCACATGAGCTTTGAAGCGAACAAAACAAACAGACCAACACAGTCTGGACTTTTTAATAATTCGCGATAATGTTCATTGTCATCGATTTCATCTGGTGTTGTGGTCCACACTCGATCATTTGGGTAGTTAGGTCGACGTGTTACGTAAACAAAAAATTCATCGGAGACAGCTAAATGCATGAAATCATCCACATGATGTTAAGTTGAGTTTTTCTTGGCTTTGGAAGTTCATGCCAAGGCTTTAAACCTTGCCTATGACGGTACAGTCGAGTGATCTCACCACTAACGATCTTTCCTCTCAACACTTCGATCTCTCTAGAAAGTTTAGCACAGCTGTTTTTCCGCTTACGCGTACCGCTTTCAATGATGTCCTTTGTTTCCTGAGAGATTGGCAAATTTGGGCGCCCAGATTTGGTTGTATCCATTTCACATTCATCCAAAGTTTTATTCCAATTTCTTTTGACGAAGTCCTCACTTCGCAACTTTTTGGCAACCCATGAACGTGTTATAAAGGTGGCCTCAGCATCACGAGCTTCCCGAAATGTTATTGCTCGTATGCGATCTATCACACGTTGCCTCTCCGAATCACCAATTAATTGAGAAGCCATTATATTATCACTTTATCAGCTAGAGTAATTTTAATACCTGCAATAAATAAAGAATTTTATATATTTTTATAATCACTAAAATGGGGGGGGGGGGGTCTAAGGTTTTTTGGAACTCCTTATATATATATATATATATATATATATAGAGAGAGAGAGAGTGATATATATACAGGGTGTTCGGAAAGTCACTGTGCACTTATATAATTAATGTTAATTAATGAAGAATTGACAAAGGTGTTTCAAAATAAAATAAGACGGGTCCAGGCCTGTATTGCTGTTAAAGGACATCACTTTCAACACCTTTTATAAGTTCTGATGGTCCCATCCATAACCTCTATCATATATGTTATACTATTGTATGCTATTAAATAAATATAAGTGCACAGTGACTTTCCGAACACCCTGTATATGGTAATTTTTTACTATCAGTCCGGCCTCTGGAAACCGAAAATAAAGTTTACCATAAGACTCTTTACATTTTTTAAACAACTTTTATTAAGTACAATATGAAGGCAAATGCCGATTAAAGCTATAAAATTAATGTTAAGAAATTATTGTTTTGAGCGATAAAATCGCGGATCATGTTTTTGGGAGTGATAAAATGGCTGATCCCACAAAGGTTAGGAAGGTACCGCTAACAAAATTGGAGGGTTTGACCTGAACTCATAAGATTTTAGTGTCACGATGGCGTCGGTTTGCGATGTTTGTAATTATTAACTGTGTTTAATTTCATGCAAATTTTTTGATGATGAAGAGGCTGCATTTAATTTTTATGTAGAACACGGTGTATTGCTAAAAGAATTTATTTGCCCTAAGAAAAACGAGGAAGGTATTGTTTGTGGCAATAAGTGTGTGTTCGATAAAAACAGAAAAGCATTTCGTTGCCATATGCAGGTAAGAGTAGTACCTAAAATTAGGTTAGGTTAGGTTAGGTAGGTTAGGTTAGGTTAGTATAGTTTTACGGTATATATAATATATACAATGAATATATACAGTGTTCGTTTTACTACATATATATAAATGTGTATATATATACCTTTTAGGTCACTCATGTTGGCTGTTTCTACAATTTCCATAATTTATATATCAATGGATTCGTTTTTACATCGCGAATGCGCCCTAGATAGTCTCTACTGAAGGAATTACCCGCATTTTAGGGTATTTTTCCAGACTTATACCCCAAAACAAACTTCGTGTCCTAACTTAGTTTTGGGCCAGTTCCTTCACTTGAGACTATCCAAATCGCATTCCTGGTGTAATAACGAATCCATTGATCTATAAATTATGGGAATTGAAGAGACAGGAGTGATAGTACAAAATTACCATATATATATATATATATATATATATATATATATATATATATATATATATACAGGGGGGCCGAAAGTCTGGATCCCTAGGAAAATATTTATTTTAATGCATAAATTACAACAAATGGTAAATACTTAAAATGAATATCAACTTTAACTCGTAAATGCGTACCTGTGATACTGTACAGTAGTTCGTACTCCAGTATAAATACTCAAATACTTTTTTTATTTCAGCCCAGAAATGGCTTCGAATCTAACAACAGAAGACCGGGTAGAACTTGTGCTCATGTACGCAAGACAGGGCGCTACACACAGAGAAGTTGCTACCGAATTCAATAGAAATCATCCTGATAAGCATCCAGTAACACATGCGACTGTTGGCAAGTTGTTTAAACGTTTCAAAGAAACAGGAAGTGTACATGATCGACGGCGTTCTGGTCGTCCAAAAACTGCAACTGATGAAAATACCTCTGCAATGGTATGTGAAACTTTAACGAATAGTCCAGTAAAGTCAACAAGAAGATTATCAAATGAAACACGCATCTTGAGAACGTCAATTCGAAGAATTATTAAAAATCATAAATTCCATCCCTAAGTGTCTCGATGTCAGAGGCCGCCAATTTGAGCATTTGTTATAATTTGTTGTTTATACTGGAGTACGAACCACTGTACAGTATCACGGATACGCATTTACGAGTTAAAGTTGATATTCATTTTAAGTATTTACCATTTGTTGTAATTTATGTATTAAAATAAATATTTTCCTATGGATCCAGACTTTCGGCCCACCCTGTATATAGAGTTTTCAATCCACCTACCTACTTCCCCACCGATACCCAGCGCGCGCACTTTGGCCATTAGTCGGCAGTGAGGTACCTATTCAAAGGCTTTCTGAAAGTCGAGTTAAAGTATATCAATCGCCCTACTCTTATCATACTCACTCAACATGACGTGGAAAAAACTCGAGCAAGTTGGTGAGACACGATCTATGCCGTCTAAACCCATGTTGAGAGAGATATATATATATGACGAGGTGTAGCTTTGAATACACGAAAGGCCTTGGAATCGTTTATTCTTTTTCCTTGTGGGTTTGCAGCATTTATTAATTTCACGTGTTTTATTGTGAAATTCATCCCATATATATATATATCGTAAAGAACGACGCTTGTATAGGAGATATGGTATCGCGTCTGACCGGCAATCGGAAGATCCCGGGTTCGATTCCCAGGTGGTTACCTCATTTTTTCATTTGTTTTGTTTCGTTCTCTCTCTCTCGTCTTGCGCGGAATATCTCCTATACAAGCGTCGTTCTTTACGTTATTTATACTGCGTGTTCTTTGCAGTTGTATATATATATATATATATATATATATATATATATATATATATATATATATATATTAGTGGTGGACCGGATGTCAGTTTTCAATATCCGCGGATGCGGATGCGGATATTTAGTTAATCTATCAATATAATATAGAATTATGAATATATGACATAATTTTTCAAATTTTGTGATATTACTATTATGGCAGGCAATGCATAAGAATTAAAATTAATATTAATGTTTTCATTATGATAAAAATAATAACTTTCTCAAGAGTTTCAGCCACAGAAAATTCAATGAAACAAGTTTCGGTTATTATTCGTTTTTTAACCCAGTCACACCCAGCTATAACAGCAATATATATTGAATAACCAGTCAAACTGAATAAGAAAATATATATATTATCTTGTGCAAATTTGTATAAAATGTGTTTTTTTATTAAAATATATTTCCTATTTTTGGTGTTTTTTCAATATATATATATATATATATATATCGACTATTTGGTGAATATTTCTTATTTTTGGTGATTCTGGCTACTGCGTAATTCAATTTGTCCTGTTTTACAAATAAATCATTTTTAGCAATTGTTCGTCTGTTCAGAACTTCAGTTCAATTTTTTTGTGACTGGAAGTATGACGTGTCAGTTATGCATATTTGATTTTGAAGACGTGATCCGCCATATTGCCCTCGATGAAGACAAGAGTTTAGACCTTTTTTTCAATCACGGAATAATTAAGACATCCGTGACCTGCCATAAATGCAATAGTGCTTGTATTTTAAGAAAAGACCACAAGATCTTTAGGTGCCGTAAAAAAAATCCTAAAAATAAACGTGTCGTTTCAGTTTAAGGGCAGGCGAAATTTAGCGGACTACCCATGCAAGGTTGGTACATGTTATTACATTATCATTTGTATAATTTAGGTCTCGGGGGTACGGGGGCGGAGCCCCCGTAAAGATCACGCATCACAAATTGATCGTTCCTAATGTTTTGCGGACAGTTCAGTACGTGACACTGGTTAGGTCAACTGTACGCCCTTGATGAGTGGTTAGGTTAAGTCATGATATTTTCGTTTAAATTCGTTAGTTTAAACGAAAATGACGAGTGCAAACTTTTCTGGTTAATTTTGAGGTGTTTTGTACGAAACTGCCATCCATTTCCTGTGCAAATGCGTAGTTTTCAAGATGACGATATCTCGAAAACTACGCATTTGCACAGGAAACGGATGGCAGATTCGTGCAAAACACCTCAAAATTGACCAGAAAAGTTTGCTCTCATTATAAAAAGAGACTGGGTCAAAAAACGAATAATTACCCGTTTCATTCAATTTTCTGTGTTACCAGGTATTTATATTTTGAGATTTACATATTTGTTTGTTCATTAAGGATCAAGTAAAGATAAGCACCCCAGCCTTCTTTAATTAGCCTTATAAGGCTAACTAACGAAAATATCACGACCTAACCTAACCAATCGTTAAGTCAACTGTACGCCCTTGACGATTGGTTAGGTTAGGTCGTGATATTTTCGTTAGTTAGCATTATAAGGCTAATTAAAGAAGGCTGGGGGTGCTTATCTTTACTTGATCCTTCATTAATAATTAATACTTTACATGAAATGTGCATGACTGGGCCTTATAAGCTACTTTATAAGCTAATTTAATTGTAAATTGCATAATTTATTAGAGGTAATATCCGCATAGCATCCGCAGTTAGAAGTGCGGATGCGGATGTTGAAAATGATGCGGATGCGGATATCCGGTCCACCACTAATATATATATATATACACACACACACATGGATGAATTTCACAATTAAACATGGGAAATGAATGAATGCTGCAAACCCACAAGGAAAAAGAAAAACGATTCCAAGGCCTTTCGTGTATTCAGAGCTACATCTCGTCAGGGAATGAAGAGAGGAGGCAAGATGCCCATAAATATATACAACGTAGCGGAAACCAAAACAATTAGCACATAATTAACAAGAGTTAATGAGAGGCAAAAGAAATTTTAACAAGATATTGTCAATTTTATACATTTTATACATTGGTCTAAACGTGCGAGATCATCGGAGAGAGGGAGAGCCAGCCTCGATGATGAGCCACGCAGCTATCGCCCGGCATCGGCTGTGACATCTCACACTGTGCAACGTGCTAACAGCATCATTTGATCAAATCAGCGCGTCACATACGAGGAGCTATCACTGGAGCTAGGAATTAGTGAGGGAAGTGTGAATACGATAATTCAGCAACTGGGATACTCAAAAGTGTGTACACGGGTTGTTCCTCGCGAACTGACTAAAGATCACAAACCCCAAAGAAAAGAAATTCTGAGTCGTTGGTTCGATACGAAACAGAAGGGGATGCTTCCTTTTTTCCTTCTTTTAGTTTTTTCCCTTCTACTCCAGATGGAGAGAGTTTCTTGCTTCCGGGGTTAAACCTTAACCCTAAGGAATTTCTAGGTACAGCCTAGTACTAGGCGTAAGATGGAGGTGCTGTGTCGTAATATCTCCCTTACAATTTCTCCAGACGTCACACTTATGGGCAGTTGGTTCAGGAACTCTACTGTGGACTTCTTTACCGCTCCTGTTGCCCCTACTACAATTGGGATGATCTCAGGTTCCACATTCCACATTCTCCTTATTTCATGTTTGAGTCTCTGGTATTTTAATACCTTTTCCCTTTCATAGTTTGCCACATTCCAGTCTGCAGGGACTCCTACTTCCACCAATAGGCACTTATTACCCTCCTTCTCTCTCACCACTATGTCTGGCCTGCATCCTGATACCCTGATGTCAGTTGGTATCTCGTGATCGTATAGGAGCAGCACTTTGTCACTGTCTTCTATTCCTTGTGGAATATGTTCCCAGTGCTTTTCAGTTTCTAGCCTTATTTCGTATTTCCTACACAGCTTGAAGTGGATTAGCTTGCAGACTGCATTGTGTCTGTCTGTGTAGTTTCCTCTGTGCAGGAGTACTTCACACCCCGACAGTATATGACTTACAGTCTCTGGGCTCTTTGAGCACAGTCTGCACATCTCGCTTTCATTTCTGCCCTCGATGTTCTTTTTGAACCAGTTTGTTCGTAATGCCTGGTCCTGTGCTGCTATTACCAGTCGTTCGTCCTCTGGTCTCAGTGCCCCTCTTACCAGGAACTCCACAGTTTTCTCCCTCTCTATATATACTCTGTTCAGCACATCCTCTTTGTATACTTTGCTGAACTTGTGCTCTTCCCAGTTCTTCTCCTTTTCTCCTGATCTTTTCTTGTTATATCTTCTTTTGATGGTGGTTATTTTTTCCATGAGAGGTTTAGTTGCGATGTCTTCAAGCTGTTCAGGTCCTATGCCAGCATCTGCTAGATAGTCATTTGCTTTTTTTGAGAGTGATGTTGTTTGAGGCTTTTCACGTTCATGGTCTCTTACAAATCTCACTAGCCTTCCCTCTCCTTCCTTTATGTACTGTGCTAATCCTATTGTTGTGGCTTTGTGCGCTTGATCTATTAGTGCGAGCCCTAATCCACCGACCCTCCTTGGCAGGTATAACCTTGGTGTGCATTGGTTTTTATATATGATTTTATGCGCATGGAGCAATTTCCTGGTGATCGTATCCAGTTTGTTGATTTCTTGCTGGGTCCAGTTAATAATGCCAAAACTGTATGACAGTACAGGTACCGCCAGTAAGTTTATGGACAGGATCTTATTCTTACTGTTTAGGTGAGATTTTAGGATTAGCTTTATTCTCTTTGAGTATTCCTTCCGCAGTCTTTCCTTCATGATGTCATTCTCCATCTTTTCAGATTCTTCCATCCCCAGATATTTGTATGTAGCCTCTTGCTCTAGATCTTCTATCACGATGTTGTCCACCCTGATGTTTTCTGATTCACACCTTTTGCCTTTCTTTAGTGTGACAGTGGCACATTTATCAAGACCAAACTCCATCTGGATGTCATCTGAGAACTTTTTGACCTCCCTGACCTCTTCTGTTAGCTCGCTTTTGTTTGGGGCATACAGTTTTAGGTCATCCATGTAAAATAAATGCGATATTTTTGGGCTGTTTTTTTCCCTTGGTCTCAGCACATAGCCTTTGTTTAGGTTGTTGATTAGTTGGCTGAGCGGGTTTAGCGCCAATACAAACAACAGAGGGGATATTGAGTCACCTTGATAGATCCCTCTCTTGATTCTTACATTGTTCACTTCTAAGTTCCCTTACTGTGATGGAGAGTTAAGTCTGTTTCCCATCGTGTCATCGCTGTTTCTAAGAAGATCCTGATAGTAGGATGGATCTTGTATAGTCTCAATACTTCCTTTACCCAGGAGTGGGGCACGCTGTCATACGCTTTTTTGTAGTCAATCCATGCCATGCTTAGATTTCTCTGTTTCTTTCTGCTGTTTTCCAATATAGCCCTGTTGATTAGCAGCTGGTCTTTTGTCCCATACGTTTTTCTGCTGCATCCTTTTTGTTCTGGGCTTATGATGTTGTTTTCTTCTGCATGGCTGTAGATCCTGTCAGCTATGACTCCAGTTAGTATTTTGTAGGTTGTAGGCAAGCACGTTATTGGTCTGTATTTACTTGGATTCTGGGTCTCATGGGACTTTGGCAGTATGTTGTTTTTCTTTTCGTCAACCATTCTGGTGCTTCTTCTTCTGCTGTTATTATTTTGTTGGAGCACCTCGTTAGATTTCCACTAAGTGATGTTAGCTTTTTCAACCAGAAGTTCTTAATCATGTCTGGTCCTGGTGCTTTCCAGTTGCTGCTTTTTCTTATTTTTTCCTCAACTTCTTTTACAGTTATTCTGTCCATGTCCATCTCTGAGATGTTTCTCACCTTTTCGCTGTTGTAAAGGCTTCCAATCCATACTGCACCATCATTATGGTTGACTTCATTCTCATAGATGTTCTTCCAGAAATGCTCCACTTGTTCTTTTTCAGGGGGTCTTTCTACATTTATTTGGGCATTCTTTAATTCTCTAAACAGTTTTGTTGGATTGTCTTCAAACATCTCATTTTGTTTCTTTTCCTTGTCCAAGCGTATGTATCTTGCCAATCTTTTTGCCTTTGCCGACAGGTCTAGTTTTTTCCTGGCAATGCTTTGTCTGATCTTTTGTTCATTGTCCAGCCTTTCTCTTTGGATTAGTACATTTACTTTCCTCCTTCCCAGTTCAGATCTTATTTCCCCCCTCATATGGGTGGTTAATATTGAGATCTCCTTCCTGAGGTTACCTACTCTGTTCTCTAGCCTCTGCTGCCACCTTGGCTTCCTCTCATTCCTATTCCTTCCCTGGTTTTGCTCCTGGCTATTCTGCTTGCGCATTTTTACTCCTGCCATTTCTGTTACACTGACTGCTGTTGCATAATACAACCTATTCAATTCTGTAAGGTTACTCTCCTCGGGTGTTATTGTAGGTAGTACCTTGTTTGCCATCTCTATGTATTTTCTGACCTTCTGGGTGTTCCTCAGCTTGGGCAGTGGTCTTCTGCATTTCAGTTCCTGGTTTATGTCTTCTTCTCTGTGGATTAGGATCCTCTTCATCTCCTTCTCTTCCTCACTCTCCTCTTCTGTCTCATCCGCACTGTCATTGCCTAGTCCTGATGTAGAATCTCCCTCATCATCTGATGGTTCACTTGGGGGAGGTGAGGGGGAGGGGAGGGGGAGGGGGTGGCACGATATTTGTGTGCCTGTGGTTCATTTCCACTTCCACCTCCTCCTCTTCCCACCCTGGGCATGCATCCTTGTCCACTTCTTCTTTACTGTCTTTAGGTGGTGCTTCCACTATAGTATCTGGGGCTGTCTCTATTGGTTTTTCTCTTATTGAGGGCTCCGCTTGGCTTTCTGGTGTTTCAGCCAGCTTATTTTTTTTGGTTTGCTTCTTCCCTCTACTTACTGTCCCTTTGCTTGTTCTTATTTCTTCAAGGGTGTCAGCAGTTATTACCAGCTGTTCCTGCACTATCCGCATTGCCTTTTCTTTAGCTTTCTGTGCCTCTTCATGTGTTGGTAATGTGGCTCTCTGTTTCCTCTCATGGTCAGCTCCTCTTTCAGTGATTGTCTTTAGGACATGATGTTTTTGCCTAATCACTTTCTTCCGGTCCACTGTATGGTCTGTGTACCGCTTCTGGAATCTGTATACCATGTAGTCATTCTCATCAAATTCCTTCCTTCCAATTGCCCATTTTAGGAGTTCACTCTTGTCCTCTTTTTCTGGGATCATCTGTCCTATATACAGGCTTTCTAACAGGTACAGATTTCTCTCCAGTGTCCATGTCCACTCACTCATGGTGTTCTCACTACCCTTTTGGACAGTTTGGACATATTCTTCTACCTCTTTTTGGATCTTTTTTATTTCACCCTTTGTCACGAATTGTGACCGGGGATGAGACTTGGGTACACCACTTTGAACCTGAAACAAAACTACAATCCATGGAGTTGCATCACGCAGACTCCCCACGCAAGAAAAAGTTCAAAATGGCTCCCTCTGCAGGAAAGGTTATGGCCACCATCTTCTGGAACATGGAAGGGGTGATTCTGGTAGACATTATGAAGAAGGGACAAACACTCAACTCGGAGGCATATATAGGGTGTCCATAAATGATTACCCTGGTCAAAGCATGCTATAACTTTTAAATAAACACTCGTATTCAAACACAGTTTTAATCATAAGTAGATAAACATACAAAGTTTTGATACATAATTAATGAACTTAATAAGCTTCCACATTTGCACCCCTAGTGGCACGTAAAATGTCTAAACGGTATTCACACTCACGCCACACATTTTCCAACATTTGTGGGTTAACTGTTGCAATTGCATCCGTAATGTGTTCTCGCAATGTTCTGATATCTGGAACAACTGTCGCATAAACCAAATCTTTAACATGACCCCAGAGAAAGAAATCCATCGGGGTAATGTCTGGTGATCTTGGGGGCCATGGGATTGGCCCGTCCCTGCCAATCCATCGATTTGGAAATGTTGCGTCGAGAGTTTCACGAACAACATGTACCCAATGAGGGGTGCCCCATCTTGTTGGAAGATGACAATTGGCTGCTGTCCTGCAGCTGGGGTATGGCGTAATTGGTGTGAAAGCCGTTTGAATGTTTCCACCGTCCCATCGGAAACTGATGGTCTACCACTGCTCTTTCCCTTTTCCACGTTTCCAGTTTCCGAGAATTTTTTCATCCACGACTTAATTAACTTCACATCAGGTGGATTCTTTCCATACTTTGTTCTGAACCTTCGCTGAACACTGACAGGAGATTTTGTTTCTGGAAGCCACACAACACATTGTGCCTTCTCTGTCACAGACGCCATCTTAACTGAACAGCTACTACAGCGCTCCTAGCGGCGAACGCAGTAGACGAAACACACCAGCACAGAAACTCGATGCGTGTACGAGATCACCTGTAAAAAGAAAACGGATGTAAGATTCGTCATTAAAACATGAGAGCATACTGTTTTCAGGGTAAACATTTATGGACACCTTGTATTACTACCCTACAGAGACTCCAGAGACGTATAAAGCGAGTTCGACCAGAGAGAAAACTGGAAGACGTCCTTCTTTTGCACGATAACGCAAGACCACACAGCAGTTTGCAAACAAGAGAGGCCATCACAAAAATGCTCTTGACCGTGTTACCCCACCATCCATACAGCCCGGATCTGGCACCTTCAGACTTCCATTTGTTTGGGGCAATGAAGGATCCTATTCGTAGAAGAAAGTTTCAGAGTGACGATGAAGTTATTGAAGTCAAGAGTTTGCTCCAGCGGAACCCAGCGGACTTTTACCAACAAGGAATAAAGGCCCTAGTTTCGAGGTGGAGGAAAGCCGTAGAAAAGGATGGAGACTATGTGGAAAAATAAAAACTTGTAAAAAAGGTATGTAACCACTTGTAAGTTCCAGAAATTTTGTACACAAGGAATCTTGGAAAGAAAAAAAAAAGGTCGGGCAAAATATATGGAGTGGCCCTCGTGTGTATATATATATATACATACACATATATATATATATATATATATATATATATATATATATATTATATATATATAATATATATATTAAGGTGGTCCAAAATTTGGGCTAAAATTTCAGAATAGTTGGAAATGCTCTCCACATGGCTGCTCTTATTCCTTTAGATGTGAAGTGATTTTGTGCAAAATATCTGTCGATTCAGTACATAATAAGAAGTCGCTATGATTTTCACATTTTCAATTAATTAATTAGCTAATCATTTTCCACCCGCTTCATTTTTAGAGGACGCGGCAGTCACGCCACATTGACTCTGTCCACCTTTCAGAGGATGATGCAATTGTTCGATTAATTCATATATATAATTATTAATTCATATATATTAAGTATTAATTTATATGTATTATATGTATTCAGTATAAATATTTACATATAATTATGTTCTTTATATGCAAATTTATAACCAGTAAGGATGTTGCTATTAAATTAAATAATTAAAATTGTAAGGTATATATCTTATGTCTCTTGAAGTTTATTATTTACTTATTCTTAAATATATTTTTTAAAATTTGGCTATCTTCCTACCCATCAACCACTAACCACTGTAACCATTTTTTTTACTTTATTTATTTTGACTTTGCAATTTTTTACTTTAACACTTAAATAATTGTGCTTTTGTGCTAAACGGTTAATGCATTATTTTCTCTCATTTTTCAGGTTATGGCTAGAAGTACTCGCTCATCTTCAGAAACGTGGGTTCTAGGAAAGCCCAGCAACGAGTTATCAACTGAAAGGCTACCCACATGTGGTGATGTGCTTCGTTTGGTTCAGTTTCACCACCATGAACAGTCCAAGACCTTGAAAGAGAGCTACAACTTGGCCTGCAAAGAGGCCCTGGAAGTAGGGCAGAGAGCAAGGATTCCTCCACAGCGAGTCGATTCCTGCGTTAGGAAGCTGTCAAAGCTGTACGAAGAGTTCCTTGCGTTGAAGAAAAACCGCAAGACACAGCTACAAAGCTGCAGAGTGAAAGAGAACATGTTCCAAGAGACTCTCTCAGAGCTTTTCGACGTTGCCTCGAAGGACGCCTTGAAGGTGATAGACAATGAAGAAGACCACCAATTCCTGATGATGCGACGAGAAGACGTCTTTTCCTACAGTATGGCAGGCCCTGAGAAGATTAATTTTGCCAAGGAATACCACAAGAGATGTCGACAGGAGAAAGATGCTGACAAAGCTCTAAGGTACAAAGAAAGAGAGGCTGCATTCCAGGCTGGAGCTGCTGCTCTTCCATCATCCAGCACATCCACTTCATCCTCTGAAGAATTCAACGCTGAAGACGATGATTATCGTCTGTCGACTTCGACCGAAAGAGCAGATGTACACTCTCATCCTCCGAAACGAAACAATATGTTCACACCACCAGATGTGGTTGCTGCTCTTGATCGCGTCAACCTTCCCGATCGAGGACCAGTCTTCGTTGCTGGATCAGTCGCTCAAGCCCCGGGCTATTATATTTCTACAATGACCCTTTCATGCAGCTCCATCCGTCGTTCAAGAAGGCAAGCAAGGCATGCAGCAGCCAAAGAGGATCAAGCTTCGTTTTCTGTCGAAGGACCCCTTCTTCTTCACTGGGATGGGAAACTACTTCCCGACATTGGCGGCGCAAAGGAAACAGCCGAACGAACCGCAGTAATCGTTACGGGAAATGGGATGGAAAAACTCCTAGCCGTGCCAAAAATACAACGAGCTACAGGAAAAGAACAGGCAAAGGCTTGCATTTCGACGATTGATGACTGGAATCTTCGCGGTGAGATCCAAATTCTCGTATTTGACACAACTGTGTCTAATACTGGCCTTCACAGGGGAGCCTGTACCATGATTGAAAAAGCAGTAGGGAGGGAACTTGTCTGGATCGCCTGTCGACATCATATCCTTGAAGTCGTCTTGTCAAACACTGCAACGCACTTCTTGAACCCACAGGTGGCTCGGAAATGACTCTCTTTAAAAGTTTTCAGAAAAAATGGCCATCACTTCAGAAGGATTCCTTCATGAAGGTTTCAAACAACCTATTTAGAGATCCAAAGATGTTCCAGCTTCGAGAGGAAATGATCCAGTACTTCACAAAGGCAATGGAGTTTAAATAATCGCGTGATGACTACGAGGAATTGCTACGACTCTGCCTCATTTTCCTCGGGTGCCGTGATGCGAAAGAATTCAAGGTCCGCACTCCAGGAACAACTCGCCATGCACGCTGGATGGCCAAGGCCATCTACGTCCTCAAAATTTATCTTTTCAAGCATCAACTACAGCTGACAGCACGTCAGATGGAAAATATCACCGAGCTCTCTCTGTTTATCGCCTTGGTCTACGCACGTTTTTGGAACGAGGTCCCCGTCGGAATCAACGCTCCTTTCAACGATATTCTGCTTCTTAAAATCTTGCAAAAGTACCCAAATCAGACCATTTCCAAAGCAGCATCCACGTCTCTTCAACGGCACCTGTGGTATCTTGGAGAGCATCTCATCGGCCTTGCATTCTTCAATCCTAGAGTCGATGCCGAGACTAAACGGAAGATGGTCGTAAACCTCCAACGTAACGAGAATACCACTGTTACTCGTCGATTGAAGCGTGAAGAGAACATTGAAGATTTGAATTTGTATGAAATGGTCACCAAAAGGACTCTGGGAATCTTCAATCTGTTAAAGAAAGAACGAAGGAAGGCAGCGGACGATACCTTCCTGAGGACCGATCCCAATTCCTGGACGGATGATGATTGCTTTCAAGAGTTTCGACGCATAGCGATCAACCTAAAAGTTGTCAATGATTCGGCGGAGAGGTGTATTGCCCATATCAAGGCATATAATACATCTTTGACGAAGGATGAAGAACAAAAACAATTCATCCTCCGATTAGTAGCATAACATCGCCAAGACTACTCATCGTCTTCGAAGGAGTCAGTGATGAAGCGTTAATCTAAGTAATGATATATATTATAAACGAATGATAAATGTAATTTTCTATCAAACATATCATTTTTGTTCTTTAAAAATTAATCTGTTTTCTTTAAGAGTTATTCTGTTCTCTAACAAAAAATAAGCTTTTTTCTTTGAGATTTAATCTGTTTTCAAACAAATAAACTAGTATTTGCCCTTGTTTTTTCATTTTTTAACCCAGAAGATCAATCTATCGTACTACAAAATGAGTAGTAAAATGAAATTTATAGCGATCAGTAAATATCCAATTCGGCTGAAATTTGGCATGGAGGTGTTTGATGGATATATGAACAGGAGCAGGCATGTGGAGGTAAAAAATTACCAAATTTTATTTTTTGGACCACCCTAAATATAGAATATATATATATATATATATATATATATATATATATATATATATATTATATATATATATATATACACAACAACTCAGAATGGTCCCCTGAGAAACTTATATGTTAAACACAGACCGTGCATGGAACAAGGAACCCTTCTGGGAATTTACATCCACTATAGTTTGAATATGTATTGATGAATAAGTACTCATAAGAAAAACCTATAGTATTTGTCATTTATCATTACTTATTCGAACTATAGTGGATGTAATTTCCCAGAAGGGTTCCTTGTTCCATGCACGGTCTGTGTTTAACATATATTTAAATACTTAAAGAAAATAGAAGAAGAACAGTTGGATTTAGACACAAGACAGAGAGCTATGGGGGAGGAAATCTCAGCTTTATATACGACTTTAGGGGAGGAAATACTAGCAGTGAAAGAAATGTTAAGGAAGAAATGGAAGGTAAGAGAAAAATATAAAAGAGATTGAATTCCCTGGAGGCTAAGTTCCCCGCATTAGAAACTAAGGAAGACGAAGTAAATGTTGAGAAATTTAATCAAGGTGAACTAGTTACAAAAACCACCTTGGAAATTCAAGGAAGACTCGATAGGAAGAACAATGTCATCATATTCAATACCAGGGAAATTCAGTCAAGTTAAGATCTGAAGTTGTCAGGAATGATACAAATTTTCTTAAGGGTATTGGTGTAGAAATTGGCGAGGAAATCAAGGATTCAGATATTGTTAAAATTACAAGAATAGGTAAGAAAGGAAAGAAGTTAGTAAATGGCGAAGAGAAAATGTATCCAAGACCCATAGTTGTGACACTGAAAGAGGAGGCAAAGGAGAGATTGATGAAGAACATCTACAAGATACGCAGTAGTCAAAATGAAGCAATGAAAGCAGTTACAGTGCAACACGATATGTCAAAAGATGAGAGAAAAAATGATAGAAAACTAAGAGAAGAGTCAAAGAAAAAGAACTCGGAAGACTCAAAAAACTTTTATATGGTTCGCGGATTCCCATGGGAGAGGAAGATTGTTACACTGAGGTACGTGAGGAAGAGTCTGAATCAGGCGAACCAAATCAGTCAGTAAACATTGGTGATGTAAATAGCTATGTACGTAATATAAATACATTGGATGTTTTGTTTAGCAATGTTGATGTTTTGATTGTTAATAAAATACAAGAGTTAAAAGTTGTGATATTAGAAAAGAATCCAGATATTATATCGCTCGCGAAGGTAAATCCTAAACACTCAATATACGAAAGATGCTTATCTGAATTTAAAATAGAAGGATATGAAGTCGCTGAAAATAGAGCCAGCATAGGCATATTGATGTACATCAGAAATGGAGTGAAATATACACCAGTGACTTTGAACTGTGGCTTTGAAGAATACATGTGTACAGTATTAGATTAAAAAGCACGTCAGATGAAGATATTATCATATGTAGTATATATAGGAACCCGTTCAAGGAGATAATAGCGTCGAGAAACTTCTGGATACACACTGGAGTACACAGGACCTATTATACGACCACTCGACAAAAATCCAGAGCTAGATCTACAGGCTGAGAAACCTCTTCTAGAATCGTTTCTATGATATTCTACGATATATATATATATATATATATATATATATATATATATATAGAGAGAGAGAGAGAGAGAGAGAGAGAGAGAGAGAGAGAGAGAGAGAGTGAAATATATACACAGGGTGTTTCATAAAATGTGTGACGCACTTTCAGGATAGATTATGGACCTGAAAACAATGAAAAAAATTTATATAAACATATGCTCGAAATCGCTTTGTTTCCGAGTTACAGCCCGTTACGTGTTCCAGCAAGTATCCGCCTTACTTTTAAAGAAAGTGCTCAAAATGACCGCCTTGCGCTTGAATACACCTGAACACGCTTCGTCATAGACTCCCTGACGCGTTCAAACATTCCAGGTATTGGTCGGATTTTCTGGCATTCTTGTTCTACACGTTGGCTAAGCATTTCAACGTTGTCAATGGGTGTCACGTAAACGATGGATTTCAGATGACCCCACACGTAAAAATCGAGTGGATTCAGGCCACGCAATGGGTCTTCCACGGCCTATCCATTTATCAGGGAAATGGTCACCCAAATAGTCTCTGGCTACTCAACTAAAATGGGGCGGAGCGCCGTCATGCATAAACCACATACAACGTCGGACACCAAGAGGAACTTCATCTAGTAAAACACTTAAATCATTCCTTAAAAAATTAGAATAGGATTCTCCTGTTAATCTTCCAGGCAAAACAAAAGGACAGATTAAGTTGTCGGCAACAAGTCCTGCCCATACATTGATACTAAATTGTTGTTGGTGCCTTGACTGGATGATGACATGCGGATTCTCTTCGGCCCAGTGATGAGTGTTGTGAAAATTGATCACGCCATTTCTTGTGAAGAAAGCTTCATCAGAAAACAACACGGAGGATAGAAAAAAAGAGGATCACGAGCACACTGTTGAAGGAACCAAGTGGAAAATCAGCTTCAGTAAGGCCTTGTACTCTCTGAATGTGATATGGGTAAAGCTGTTGTTCCTGTAAAATTCTCCACACAGTCGTGTATCTTACACCCTCTGCTGCTGCTACCCTTCGAGTGCTGACACCAGGATGTTCCTCGACGCGATTCAGGACCCGCTCCTCCAACTCAACAGTTCTGGCGCTGATTGGTCTACTACCATCTGAAACTCGCTTGTTGAATGATCCTGTATCACCAAGACGCTGATCTATTCTCTGAAAGGTCTTTTTATCTGGCAGATGCATGTCTTCCATTTTTCTGTTTGAATAAGCCTCCATTGTCACTTCAAATGCACACTATCACTGAATAGCACAAAAACTTTTAAGGTTTTTTTTTCGCTGGACTACACTTATTCACGGTAAGAAGTTACGAATACGAAGAGTGAAACACCGCGATGCACCTCTGACTGACTCATGGCTCTACACTCAACGATATTGAAACATGTCATATTGAAACATTACAATCGGCAAGGCCATACATGAAATAAGTTTCGTACACACTCACAAACATTGTCGGCAAGCAGTATTTGTAAACAGTTTGCGGAAAGAATTGCTGGAACACAAAACGGGCTGTAACTCTGAAACAAAGCGATTTCGGGCATATGTTTATATAGACTTTTTTCATTGTTTTTAGGTCCTGAATCCATCCTGAAAGTGCGTCCCACATGTTATGAAACACCCTGTATATATATATATATTAACAGGAAGGTCAAGTTTACGAGACGAAATTTGTAAAGGAAAAAGGCAAACTAAGGAAAGAATAAGGGAATAAAGAAAGAATAAAGAATAATAAAGAATAAAGAAAGAATAAAGAATAATAAAGAAAAAAGAAAGAATAAAATAAAGAATAAAGGAAAGAATGGCAAAAAATACGAAGAAGTGTGAAAACTGCGGTAAATTCAGAAAATGCATTCTGTGCAATACCTTTAAACACTACGAATGCATGAATTTAAATAGAAAAGACAAGAAAGTGATAAATAGAATAAATAACAAAATCATAGGCATTTACGGCTTCCTGTGCATCACATGCATGGAAAAAAAAAAAATATTGTACAAAGAGCAATGAATATGATCAATACATGTTTACCGACAGATGACAAGGAAACAATAAGAAACACTGACATAAACAAACACGAGGAACTGGAAAACGCAATAGAGAACATCACGCTTCAGCAGGAACACGAGGCTCAGGACAACACAATAGAGGAAGGCACACTACAGCACGCTACGATACAGGGAGATGCAAAAGTAGCCTCAGAGAATGAAATATCCCCTGCCAAAGAGAGAGACAACAGGAACACAAATGAGAAAGAGAGGAATATCAGGAATACAAAGGAGAGAGGAAAGTACCAAGAACACTAATAAAAACTCGTCGAAGACAGAAAAACCACTGAGTAGGGAAGAAGTGGTGGCGAAACAGAAAAAAATGAATCACATAGGGCTCGTAAGGAGATTAAACGACGGGCCATATGTAAATACTATAAAACAGGGTCGTGCATATATGGTGCAAACTGCAGGTACAGTCACCCAAAAAATGCTTCGATATGATGAGGAATGGAAGATGCAGATACGGACAAAACTGCCACTTTTTCCACCCTCCTATGTGCAGACAGTCACTGACAGAAAGAAAATGCCTAAATATAGAGTGCTCATATTTTCAAATAAAGGGTTCCCAAAGAAGAGAACGGGGAAGAACAGACCCTATCCGTATTAGAAGTAACAACAGGAGCAAGGAAACAATTTTTTTAGAGGAAAAGAGAACATATAAAAGCACAGCTTGCCCAGCTAACAAAAGAGGACAGTACTCCACAGGTATATTCCCCACACCATTACATACATCACCCCTCTATCCAGCACCACCCACCGATAATACAACCACAGTGGTATCAAGTGCCGCAACCCCAATTCTCCCAAATGCAGTGGCCAAACCAATAACACCAAACAAGAACCAACATCGACCTGGAAACGACCGCTATATAGGAAAAATGAACACGGAAATTAGAAACCCAATAAATGTTTTATACAAAAATATTCAAGGCCTCTACACGGACCATGCAGGCTGCAAATTACAATACTTACAGAATTTAGCTACCGAATCCAGCATAGATATTATATGCCTAACGGAAACACACTTGCATATATGCGTAAAAGGCTGTGAAAACTGTATCGATGATACTGAATTAGCATTGCTCGATTACAATATCCACAGAGCAGATTGAGTGGCTGAACGAGGGGGAGGGTTTTGCATCTACGTGAAAAATACATACACATGTGAAGTGAAGTTAAACAAATCAAACAGCACAGTTGAAGTTATTATATTAGAAGTAAAAAAGATGAACCTAACCATTATGAACAGCTACAGATCACCAAACACCACCAAAAGTGGATTCCAATTTGCTACAAATGAAATAGAAAACATATTAAAATTACTTGAAACTCCAGCAACAAATATTCTAATTTTTGGAGATTTTAATTTCCCATTCATATCATGGAAGAAAAATTAAGTTATATACAGTATGTCGAGAAGTTTCATGGCAATATTACTACAGATGACAGAACCCAAGCAACAATACTATTAGATATTATGGAACATTACACCCTTACCCAGGAAATCTGTGAAGTCACGAGAAAGGAGAACGTTTTGGATTTAATCTGGACAAATAATAACGAGATAATAATAAATAAAAAAGTAACGCACACAAAGTTCTCCGACCATAACCTCATCGATATACAATTGAAGTTAGCACCCAGAGGTCCGAAAACGCATCCTAGAGAGACAGATGGAATATATGAAGGTTTAAACATAAATTCAAAGAAAGTATATTGGGAAAACGTAAATAAAGATTTAAAGGAGGTAAATTAGGAATTGCTACTTCACGAGAAGACTCCACAAGAGATACTATGCATAATAGAGACTGAAACCAAACCTATAATACTGAAGCATATTCCAGAGAGACAGGGAAGAAAACGTAGCAAGCTCGAGAGGAAAATCAGGACACTATTCAGGCAACGAAAACAAACCGTCAAATATATCCACAGATGCAGAATTGATGCAAAGAGACTCAACCTAGAGAGGAAACTTGGCGAAATAGAAATGGACCTAAAGCAAACATTCATACATAAGAAAAACGAGGAGGAAAACAAGGTACTAGAAAACGTAAAAAAATAAAAAATACTTCTACACGTTTGCGAAAATGAAAATGCAGTGTAAGGAGAGTATTGGTCCGTTGATAGACGGGGAGGCCGAATGCACAAATGACCTGAAAGAAATAAGTGAACTGCTTCGAGGACAATTTAATTCTGTGTGTAGCACCCCGAAGTCTGAGATAGAAGTGGAAAACCCAGACGAATTTTTCGACATAGATACAGATCAACCAAGAACAAATTCCGACACAAACCTATTAATGGACTTCGAGTTCACGGAAGGAGATGTAATTATGGCCTAATCACAGATGCGAGACAATTCAGCGCTAGGGCCACACACATGGAGTGCCACGTTTCTGAAGAAGTGCAAACAGAGTATTGCCAAACCGCTATACTTACTATGGAGGAAATCACTCGACATAGCACAAATTCCACTTCCCTTAAAGAACGCGAACATTGCCCCCCCTATTTAAAGGTAGTAACAGAGTAATGCCTAAGAATTACCGGCCAGTGGCTCTCACCTCACACCTTATAAAGTGTTTTGAACGTATAATTAGAGGCAAAACTACCTACTACCTACAAGAAAAAGACTTATACAACCCAAATCAAACATGGCTTCAGGCCGGGAAGATCATGCCTATCACAGCTACTAGACCACAAGGAGAAAATATTAGAAACATTGTGTCGAGGACAAAACATAGATGTAATATATACGGACTTTGCAAAAGCTTCGATAAATGTGAGCATGGAATCATAGCACACAAACTTAAGAATACAGGAATTACTGGAAAGCTAGGAAGGTGGATATTTAATTTCTTGACGCAAAGAACACAAAGAGTGGTGGTAAACGGAGTTAAATCGGAAGTCTCGGAAGTTGTGAGCTCTGTCCCACAAGGGACAGTATTAGCTCCGTTGCTGTTCATAATAATGATTGCAGATATTGATGGAGATGTCACAAAGATATGTAAGGAAATATTGAACGAAGGTGACATAAGAAAATTACAAAAAGACATTGAAACAATATTCCAGTGGGCACAAGACAACAACATGTTCAACGGAGAAAAATTCCAACTTCTAAGATATGGTGATAACTAGAGCCCGGATGTTTAGGCACTAAAAAAACTTAAAATAGCCAGGCAAAAATAGTAACATATACAAAGTAACATAATATTGACATCAGCACTACAGAATTTTAATTCTTCCTTAAGGTAGACTCACTTGGGACAGTTTCTTTCGTATACTTCTCTAAAAAATACCTTAACGACTTTTTCTCTAATTTCCACAATGGAATTCATCGAAAAAGTGGATTGGCGGCTTGAAGATGAAGCAAATGTAGTTAAAAGACATGTTTCCTGTTTTTTACCTTTCTCAGCAGCAGATTTGTGTTTAGCAGTCTGTATATGTTGAGAGACAAAGTACTTTTTGTCAAAGTTTACAGATTTTTCGCATATCTTGCAAAATAAGACAGAGCCATCGGTGGAAAAAACATCACTTCCAAACTCTCTGACAAGATTAGTTAACTTGTTACTTGAAGATGCACTGACTTTAAGCATTGCGACGTGTATTCACTGACGTTTAGGTTACGACTGAGAATCTTGTGTTGTAGTATGGCTTTTCAGCTGCCAGATGTTGCCAACAAAACAAAACACTATTAATCTAAATGTTTATTTCAGTATCTTATTTCAGAAAATATTTAAAATAGGCACATTTGGCGCTTAAATTATGAAATAGGTATTTTCACCCCAAAATCCCCCAAAAAGGCAAAAATAGGCATTTAAGGCATTATGCCTGAAAATCCGGGCTCTAGTGATAACAAAGAGTTACAGTGAAAAGGGTACAAAACTATGCAAGCCAAACAGATAACACCAAATTCACAAGTCAGGGATCTTGGAGTAATAATGTCGACGGATGCAGAATTCAGAGAGCAGTATAAAATCAAAGTTACAACGGCTAGAAAAATAATGAGAATCATCTGGAGAAGCTTCCACAGCAGAAAAGCAAACATCATGCTCAAATTATGGAAGAATATAGTCCTACCAATAATGGAGTATTGCTCAGTACTCACAAGCGCAGACAGAAAATGAGACACTGCGAACATTGAAGCTATACAAAGGACTTTTACGTCTAAGATAGACGAAACGGAAGGTGAAGACTACTGGTGTCGACTACAACCCCTGGAACTCTACTCTCTCGAAAGAAGGCGCGAGTGGTACACAATAATATACATATGGAAAATATTTGAGGGCTCTGTCCCTAACCTTAGAAATGAAATAGGAACAAACTGGAATGAGAGAAGAGGCAGATTTTGTACGGTCCCAGCTGCTTTGGGACAAGGGGCCATGAAAACGAGGTTGGAAAATAACCTCAGAATAAGAGACCCAAAGCTTTTCAATGTTCTACCCAAAGAAGTGAGGAATCTCCAGCACACCGACCTGAATAACTTCAAAAACTAGCTGAACAGATTCCTGTGGAAAGTCCCTGACCAGCCATGCGTGGCTGGCTACGATGGGAGGAGGAGATCAGACAGTATTTCCCTTTTTCACCAAATCCCGCAAATGAGGCGGGATGCTGCAGAGGGGTCGACCACACGTCGATCCTGAACCGTCGTTCAAACTCCTCTAAAGTATACCCTAAAAGTATATATACACAATATATATATATATATATATATATATATATATATAAAAATAATATGTTATAATGTTTCAGACCAACAAAGACCCTAGGATCCACTCATGGCTGGTCTACCTAACTGTGGTTGTAGTTGTCCTCCGTAGTGGCGGAATGGACCTACAATTTTATGTGGGTTCCAAACCACAAAAACCTTAATTTTACTACCTTAAACTATACTCAATCTATCAACATATGCGTCTAATCGATTTTTAAACATGTTTATAGACGTGCTACTAATTACTTCTACCGGTAAACTATTCCAGCTATTTACTATTCTATGCGTAAAAAAGTTTTTGGCAACTTCTGTCTCGAACCTTCTACTTGTCAACTTGCACCGTTATTTCTAGTCCTATTATATTGTGATATTTCGAAAAAGCTATCTCTATTTACGTATCGAACCCATTCATAATTTTAAAAACCTAGATTATATCCCCCCTTAGCCTCCTAGTCTCGAGTGTAGTCAATTTTAACTTCTTTAGCCTATCCTCGTACGACTTCGACCTAAGCGAAGGAATCATCTTAGTTGCTCATCTTTGAACTCTTTCGATTTTGTCAATATCTTTGCGCACTTCGCGTACTCTAAATGGGGTCTAACTAATGATTGAAAAGAGGAACAATAATATCACGCGATTTGTACTCAAAATTCCTAGCTATAAAATCTAGCACTTTGTTCACCATATTGACCGCTACTGTACTTTATTTCGCCACTTTTAAATCACCAGTGACGATAACTCCTAAATCTTTTTCCTTTTCTGTTCTTGCCAACTCCTTCGCTGACATACTATACGCAAAATTACCGTTACGCGAACCTATACGTAAAATTTTGCACTTATCGACGTTAAATCTCATTTGCCATATGAGTGACCAATCAACGATTTTATTCAGATCTTCCTTGATTTTACCTCTATCTTCATCTTTAATTGCCCTACCAGTCAACTTCGTGTCACCCGCAAACTTTGAAACTGTACTGACTAGGTCGACATCTAAATCGTTTATATATATATATATATATATATATATATATATATATATATATATAAGAAAGAGCAAGGGGCCCAATACAGAACTCTGAGGAACGCCGCTCGCTACATTAGCCCAAGACGACTCTGCTCTATCAACGACCACCCTGTTTCCTACCTCACAAACACTCTTCTATCCAATTTATTACTACACCCCTGATTCCATGAGTCTTAGTTTTTTTCAATGAGTCTTTTGTGCGGTACGGTGTCAAACGCTTTTTGAAAATCTAAATACACTACATCTACCGCCCGATGACTGTCGTAAATTTCAACCACACTTTGAAAAAATTCTAAAAGATTAGTTAAGCAAGATTTGTTTCGCCTAAAACCGTGCTGCGTATTTCTAACCAAGTTATGCAATTCTAAGTGTTCGACTATACGATCCCTAATTATTGATTCCAGTAGCTTACCTACAACAGACGTTAAACTGATTGGCCTATAATTTCCCGCCGCACCTTTATCGCCTTTCTTCGTCCACTATCTACGCTTTTAATTGTGTCCGCTGCAAAGCGAACTATATTGGCAGTACCATCCGCCAATACCAAACAAGAGTGGACGAGCATCGTGGTATTTCCACTAGAACTTCGCAGCCCTTGAACAAACCCTCCAAATCAGCAATAAGGGATCATTCCCATCTTCACAACCACCCGCTAGTTTCCTCTAATTTCAAAATTGTTAATTCAGCCAACCAACTAATCGACCTCCGCATTCTTGAGTCCCTTTATATACTTAGTATCCAACCAACCCTCAACGACTACAGTTCCGCTTTCAACCTAAACATCGCCAAATAAACTCTCAAACTGAAAAGAAATCCACCATCACTCCGTTTGGCTCCATCTCTTCCAACATGGATTTTTTCAACAAGCAACCATTCCCAATCTTCTGTACAATTAGTCCCTCACTACGTTAACAATTTGGTAAGACCCTCCTCAATTTTGATTCACTTTTTAACCGTTTTATATTTACTTAGTGTCCACACTTCTATACTTTATATTATTTCATCCTTAATTTTAATTTAATGTATACTGTAATTGCTCTATTAATTCTCGCTAATTATCGTTAATCATCGCACGTTCATTTTAATATACTCTATGTTTTTGTTCATTGTATTTATGTATTTTTATTTGATTTTAATTTTTTTTTTAGCACTGATGATGGAAATTGAATTTTTCCGAAACGTCTGTAAATAGACGTGTATCATCTTTTCGTCCTCCTATTCCTTGGTAAGCTACGCTTCCCTAAGAACAAACCACTCAATCAAGTTATACATATATACATATATATATAGTGAGAGTGAGAGACATAGAGATAGAGAGTGAGAGAGAGAGAAAGAGAGGGAGAGAGAGAGAGAGGAAGATTCGTAATTTCATTGAAAGAATAAAGAGATATAAACAAATAAATTAAAATGTAAACGCAAAGCTTTATAATTGATATTGAGCTTAATATTGAGTCCATTTAAGAACGAAACAATAAATTTCAACTTAATCGTTATACTTATACTTTATATCAGCGGCTACTCCTGCACTCGGGCTTGTCCTGGCTGAGCCCGAGAGGCAAAATGGTTTTTGGCTGGTAGTATGTTACTATTTTTCTGTCTAGCCTTCGTCACGCAAGCAAATTTTGAGCGCATTTAGATACCCTTACTAGCTATAAAAAAAACTATATTGACACATTAAGTTTTCGTGTAATCTTTCAAGATCCTTTACTCGGGCGCAAGACATTACGCCCGAGAAAGTATAAGTAATATCGTATATTTAAAGTTCTTTTAATGAATAATTATTTGCTTGCATACGGTTACATAATAGTCCTTCTTCTAATTCTCATTAAATAAAATACGTTTTTCCTCCTATTAATTTTTTTTTATAAAGAAAAAAACATTTCAACTCTTGCTTATATCCTTCGGCCTTGTAGAGGCACAATTTTTAATTCTGGCGACAGTTTGATTTTTGCTGCAATCTGAGGTTGTTTGCTTTTCTTAAATAATCTGATTTATTTTTAATATTATAAATATTCTGAGAAGTATAGCCCACCCATGGATAGGCTGACCATGCATACCGTTTTGAACGGGACAGTACCGTTTTGTATGGGTTCTGTCACTGAAGAATAATTGTAAGCTCAATATGTTTATGTACTTACTTTTTCATGAATACAGAATATTACATAACCCCCGTCCCTTTTTTGCCATCCCAATGTCCCGTTTTTGTCTCAAGGAAATATGGTCAGCCTACCCATGGAGGACATAGTGTTATCATTAAAAGAAAAACCATCTGGAAGGAGAAACATCGCTGAACAACGAGAAATTATCAAATGAAAGAAGTTTCTCTGTTCTTGATCGAATTAGATCATATTTAAGAAACACAATGGAATCAAGAACGGCTCTCGTCCCTGGCTAGGATTTCAATTGAAAAAGAAATACTTATTGATTTGGAAAGCAAAAAGGAATTACATGACCGAATATTAAAAGAATTTGCTTTAAAATCAAGACGCTTGGACTTTATGTTCAAGTAAATAAAATTCAAATAATTTTTTTTACCGAGGTATGTACTTATTTATTTTAGTGATAATCTTAAGTTATTGTTATGCATTTAAATGTCGGCTCATATGTAGACTTGAAAATTTAAAAAGAGCCCGAGTAGTCTTGAAGAGCTGGAGTCGCCACTGCTTTATATATATATATAAATTTTTGTGGTGGACCGGATATCCGCATCATTTTTAACATCTGCATCCGCACTTCTGACTGCGGATGTTATGCGGATATTACCGCTAATAAATTATGCAATTTACAATTAAATTAGCTTAGAAAGTAGCTTATAAGGCCAAGTCATGCACATTTCATGTAAAGTATTAATTATTAATGAACAAACAAATATATAAACCTGAAAATATAAATACCTGGTAACACAGAAAATTGAATGAAATTCTTTAGAAAGTTATTTTATTTATCATAAAAAAACATTAATATTAATTTTAATTCTTATGCATTGCCTGCCATAATAGTAATACCACAAAATTTGAAAAATTATGTCATATATTCATAATTCTATATTATATTGATAGATTAACTAAATATCCGCATCCTCATCCGTGGATATAGAAATTAAAGATCCGAATCCGCGGATGTTGAAAATTGACATCCAGTCCACCACTATATATATCGGGTGGTCCGAAAAAAATGACGCATTTTTTAAAAATTAATATCTCAGTAACCCCCTTCCTTATCATGACAATTTTTATATGCAAGATACTTTCAAACTTCTTTTTTTGAATGCAAGAAACGGAATTCTGATATCTTTTATAGTTTTCTCGCAATTAACAAAAGTAACAACATGGGTCAAAAAAACGAATATCATGAGAAAGGAAAAATTTAATCAGAAATTTAACTAATTAATTTACAGTAAATGATCGATTGGACCACCACTCTGTTGACACACTAATCTAAGTCTTTTCTTCCACACAAAAATAATACTTCTTACTTCATTAATGCCAATTTCTTGCCAAGATTCAAGTATTTTACTTTTTAATTCTGATTCGGTGAATTTTTCTCGTCGACTTCGGTAAACCTTCTCTTTTAGTAACTCCCAAATTGAGTAGTCCATAGGATTACAATCTGGGCTTTGTGGTGGCCACTCATTTTTCGTTATTAATTTTGGTGTATTGCTAATCAGAAACGACTGTGTGGCGTAGCTTGTATGCGACGGTGCTCCATCTTGTTGAAATATGAAATCATTTTCTTGATACAGGCGACGACAATCCGGCAACAATTTTGTTCTTAAAAGTTCAATGTAATTTGCAGAATTCACCTTTGTCTTTTCAGTTTCAATAAAATGAACATCTGTCTTGCCATTCCAAGAGAGCCCTGCAGATATCATAACCTTTTTGGAGAATCTTGACGTTTCATGATACAATCTGTTTATTGAAACGTCACACTTTTTACCACGCCCGTAGACAACATCATTTTGACGGTTTCGCGGAATTTCTAGAGTGAAATCTTTTTCATCCGTGAAGACTATCTTTTTAATATCAACGACAGAGAAATTATCAAGTAACTTTCTGCACCTTGTTTTTCTTTTATCCTTAACAGTATCACTTTTTCTAGAAGATACTATTTTTGAAGGCTTTTAGTTTTTGTGCTTTAATTATTCGGTGTACAGAAGTCTTTCCAATATTCAAATGTTTAGCAATTCTTCTTTGTGACAAATGACTTCCTGGTTTATCTTCTTGAGAGCAGATTTTATCGTTGATGTAATCCACATTTTCTGGAACCGAAGCTGTTTTAGGTCTACCGCTTCCTGGTTTTCTGGCAGTACGGATTCGCGAATCTTCTTTAAGAGTCTTTCCACTGCACGCCTTTTCCACTTTTTGCCGGGAAACTCTTGCAATAACCTTCCAGTCTTCCATCTTTTTTCACAGTAACAATTTTTAATGAGAATACGATCTTCCTCTGACAAACATCATTAAGGGTACTGACGAATTGTTAAAAAATAAAAATATCCACAATTTGACTTGTTCATTCCTGTAGAGTTTTGTAATAACTTGCAAAAATATCGCATGATATCGTATAAAAATGATATCGTATAAAAAAACGGATATTATATTGCGATTTTTGTTTTTTGACCCATGTTGTTACTTTTGTTAATTGCGAGAAAACTATAAAAGATATCAGAATTCCGTTTCTTGCATTCAAAAAAAGAAGTTTGAAAGTATCTTGCATATAAAAATTGTCATGATAAGGAAGGGGGTTACTGAGATATTAATTTTTAAAAAATGCGTCATTTTTTCGGACCACCCGATATATATATATATATATAATATATATATATATATATTAATATATATATATATACACACACACAGTATATCGGCTATTCATTGATGGCGTGGCAAATGCAGTTTAATAATAAAGAGGAACACCAGAGAAAAAATAATCAGTACCAACGTTTCGGAATGCACTAATTCCATCTTCAGGGCTAAAACAATAAAATGCCAAATCACATACAAAATACAAATTGCAAATTTGCTTAATAACAATATAAATAAAGTTAAAATTATAAAAAGTAGCTAAGAAAATGTAAAACTTTAAAACTGAAAGGTAAATAGTTGAAATTAAAAAGTTACAATTATAAAAAGTAGCTAGGAAAAATATAAAAGCATTAAAACTAAAAGGTAAATAATAAAACAAGTACCTTAACCAAAACATTTGAGCTTAAGGTCAGAACTTCCAGCAGTAAGTACGGCGAAATTAGACTGTGAAATTGGGTGGTTATTGTTGTGTGAATGGTTACGTATGAGAGAATTAGGTGGTTTGCCAAGAGGTAAATTTCTACGGACCGATTTACCGAGATGTTCGTAAATACGAGATTTTAAGTATATTTTAGTTTCACCTATATATGACCCCATACAGTGGTCACACTTGTATTGGTAAACTATGGATTTCTTAACCCTTTAAGGACTAACGGTACAAATTGCTAACGTTTCAAATACACGCATTCATAACTTAACCCTACAAAAAATTCAGGGCTTATAGGGTTAAGAAGTGTTCCTTGAAGAATTCCTTGAGCAATTTTAAAAGTTTGTTTCTAATGTTACTTATCGTAACCTAACCTTCACGAAGTCATTAATCGCTTAATCGAATTACGCGAAATTCCTGGTTTCACACATTTAATAATATATATATATATATATATCATTGAGAGCCAGTAGCATGGGCGCAAAAGGGTCGAGTGCAACTGCAATGTTGCAAATGTTGATAAATTTTGCAAAGGGGGGAATGATGCAGGGGGAGGTTATGCAACAAGGGGAGGGGTTATTGCAAAGGAGGAGGGGGTTATGCAACAAAGGAGAGACTTATCCCCAAGTTGCAATGAAGGGGGAAGCTTTGGGGGAGAAGGGAGGATGACCTCTCCCCAAAGGGGTAACATTAACCTAAGAGAGAGAGAAAAGAGGAGGAGTGTCTTTGGGGGAGAAGTTGGGATGTCCTCACCCCCAAACGGAAATCCTAACCGAAGAAGGTAAGCCTTAACCTAAGAAGGATAGTTTTTTGTCCACCGGAGTCAGGCGCATAATGAGAGTCCAGGGGTCCAGCAGCTGTTATATAGAAGGTAGTGAGTTGCCAGATACCACTATTTATTTTAATTTTTATTTCTGGAAGGGTTACCAGTTATTTAATTTATTTATTTATATATTAAAGTTAGGGTTGTCAGATACCACTACTTATTTATTTATTTATATATGCAAGGCTGCTATTATTTATTTATTTATATATTAAAGGCAAGAGAGAGGGAAACGTTCTCCTTAATTTGCTCAGCAAAAGAATTAAATAAAACACCAATATTAAAATTGACAATGAAAGAAATACACAGGACTCTATATTGTACATTAATCCAATGCTTAGCACAAGAATTAAATAAAACACCAATATTAAAATTGAAGATAAAAGAAATATACAGGACTCTTTCACAGGATTGTTTATAGTGTACATTAATATTTAAAAGTTACCGCGCGCCGGCTGCCGTCACCGGGTCTCGAACCCGGAGTTGATGGATTCGAGCCAGCGACGCTAACTACAAAGGCGTGACATTGAATGAAAAAACAAATATAAAATACAAGCAATGTAATAATTACCCACTTTATATATATATATATATATATATATATATATATATATATTTATTTATTTATTTATATGCATTCTTAAATAATTGTACAGGACAGATCTATATATACTTTTATATTAAACAGTAAAATTTTAACAAACTTCCCCGAAAGTGTCTATTTACTTTTGTCACACCTCTTGTAACGAAAGTGTCTATTTACTGTTGTCAAACCTCTTGTAACCGAAAGTGTTCATTTACGTTTGTCAATTTCGTACAATTTTTTTTCGTTCGTCTTAAGTCATTTCTTTACAGTATGTTAAAATTGACAATAAACTTTTTAAATATTCTATGAGAATAATATTTAATTTACCGATAATTCCAAAGACCGAATTGGCTTCAAAAACAATTCTTTTTATTCCAAAAACGACAAAAGTGCAAAACGATGTAAAATTTGAATCACTTTACACGCACGTGAATCGCCCGAGGCACTCCAAAACCGCAGAGGCTACATTGGAATGCAGATGACCCACTTTCTTCCCCAAAAACTGAACTCTCTCACTCGCCTCTGATTTCCCTGTTACTCTATATAAATCTATTTTATATTTTATTAACTTCGTTGTTTTTAGGTCTTATTTTTCTTTGGTGTGTAATTTGCATGGCATAGTCTTTGCTTCCATTCTTTCTTCATAGTCGTGTTAATCCTTTACATCATTGTTATTATTGTTATTATTATTAATAATATTATTATTATACAGGCTTCTTGCACAAATTTAAAAAAAAGAGCATAATTTTGTTTTTTTTCTGAGGGTGGGCACTTTTGCGAGCGTTCAACCTTGGCCCATCTTTTGAACACACACCCACACCCACACACACACACATATATATTATATATATATATATATATATATATATATATATATATTTCAACGTTTCAAATGTTCCGTGCGATGATTCCTCATTTCACGAAGATCAAGCTTGTCGCCCCCTCCTCTCGAGTTGGCCTAGTGAAGTAGTGAGTTGGCTTCTTGTACTCTCCACCTCACACAGCCAGGTACACCGCTCATCGGAGTTTGTTCTGTGCCATGTGTCTAATCTTTTGTATTCCATGGAATTTTAGGTCCTCCCTTTTTTCCCTACCCTAACAGTTGAAATTTCTCAGTGTTAAACTTCATATTGTTGTCTTCCGTCCGATTCTGTTTGTAGAGATCCTATAGCCTCTATTTTTCTTATTTTTCTACTGATCTTTGTGTCAACAGCAAAGTATGTTACTGTGCTGTCTCTGGCAATGTCTTCATCTATGTCAGTTATTATGATTATGAAGAGTAGCGCCGCTAATACTGTTTCCTGTGGTACTGTGATATTCCTTGTACTATAACGATTTGCTACCGCTCACTAAGGAATTATATGTCCATTTCCCTATCCAAAATGAGGAAAGTTGAGGATGAAGCTGAGTAATATGCTTGCAAATATATAGTAATAATGCTAAATATATGAAAGCACCATGACAGAGCGCGCGAGTGGGCAATTCACACATTCACCTTGAGATATGAACATTGAAATTAAATCTGCGGAGAGAATAAACCGAATTTGATAATGACACACCTTCATTATTCGTGAAGGCGACAAATCAGGACTTCAATGTCCAAAACGTGGGTCCGTTATATCGGTGTTATGGCAACTGATTGGTACACAAATTTAACATAGCCCCGCCCAGTTACATTGATAACCAATCAGCAAACTTACGAACCCCCTATTAGTCTTTTGGGGTAGTGCTTGGGGATCATGCATACAAAAATGAGTATTTTCAGCTGAAACTCGCAGCAGTTATTTTCACCAGTGAATAACACATTCCCTCCGTCATGAGTCATTTAGAAGAACTTTACAGTTTACCGGCTTTATATGAAGATGAAGACTGCCGCGGTGTCTACACTTAATCTTTTTAACGCAGCCGACTGGGACGGATTATTTTCAACACAAACCGTTGATGATATTTGCAATGACGCTCCTTACGATCCGGCGCAAGGGATTGCCGTTGAAATGTAAATGTATAAATTTATGTGCCTGTAATTTATTTTTTTGTAGTCATTTATTTGCGAACTTGTTATTTATTTTAGTGTTCCTGTCATTATGAGAAACCGCTCAAGCACCATTCTGTGTTTCGCTTATTTCATCATATATATATATATATATATATATATATATATATATATATATATATATATGGAGGGTTGTATAAATTTATTTTCATCTTATTACATTTCATTGTAAAATGATTCATGAAAATAGTAGGTACACGCAATTTTTAATTATAGACCAGTTCGCAATAGTAAATAATATTATGTTAAAGTCTTGTTTTGATATCCCTCAAAAATCATTGAATTTTTTAAAAACTTATAACAATCAAGACTCATTTGCAAGTTTTAAATAATTTTATAAATTCCATAATAAATTAATTTGAAATGTTATTCAACATTTTCTCTTAAAGGGTAACAAACTTCTCTGAGCGGTTCGAAGATATTTGCTACTACACATTGTAACTCTCTTCCTATATGTATATATGTACTCTGCATATGTTTTGATGTTTCGTGTATTTACACTAGCAGATAAGTCAGGTGTGATGTCAAACGGATAAAGGTTAAATTGATCGTTCTGCGTTACTCCAAACCCGAGCTCATCACAAGCACCTGCAATATGGGCCAGATTACTATATGCTCTCGCGCAAAGCGGAAACACAGCGTCTGATGAGTAATCCATATCCATAGCCCTGCCCAACGCAACTCCATTGACGTATAGGTTTATATTTTTAAGGCCGAAATTTTCGAATTTAAAGGCAATCTTTTTATACTTTCCATTCATCGATGCGTGGTCCAATTAATAACGTTTTAGGTAGAATTCCCAGGGCTATGTTTTCTATCTGTTTCGATGCCAACCATGCAGGCACCGTGTATAGTTTGATCTGTGCTCTGTTAATTGAGTATTTTACTGTGGCATGTATAAGTTTTTCTCAATTTCTATTGGTTGAGGCGAACTTAATTTCACTCGCCGTACGCCGAGGTATGTCTAATAATGTGAATCACAACGGGTTTTGCGCCCTCTTCTTGATCAACTCCCAGATTTAAACATATCTCAGGATTCTTGCCGGTGAGCTTTATTTTCATATCTACCCCATTCACAAGCAACTTCTCCTGGACTATGAAGTCTGTATGCAGGCGTCCAAAACACTCATATATCTTTTTAGAATTTTTAAATTTGTCCTTTATACTACGCTCGTCTTTAACTTGATAATAACCCTCGGCACTTAAAAAGGTATCCTTCGCTTCTTTGGAAAAGTTCAGCACATTTTCCAGATAGGCTCGTAGGTGATAGTACGCCGTTCCTGCCGATATGTTGACCTGATTTAAATACACATCACACTGGTTGTATATGGAGTGCAGAAAGCTGGTTTCAGGGTATACAGCATATTTGTCATCACAGTCTGTTCCATCAGAATGGGCTATACGTAGTTTAGCGTACATGTGCACACAGCTTGTGTAAAAAAAGTAAGGGCCTGAGCTGGGTATCACGAATTCTATTGGATCACTCGGGGAACTAATTGTTTTTAACGGGTTAATTGTAATAAAGTCACTGTGCTCAATAGAAACTTGAATTGGGGGCATGTCAAAGAGGGACAGCTCCGATTTACAACATTGTGAACGACAAGGATGGATGAAGCGTGCCATGACGAGTCAGAAATAGTACCACCTCTCTTGACAAGTAGTAAACAGTCTATAATTCATGAGATCAATGTCCTTAGCTTATATCAGTAAAAAAAATGGTCAACCATAGGTTTGATTCGTTTAGAACACTTCTTTTAAAAGTTAGGAACCAGTGCCTGGAGTCTAGCGCAAAAGCTAATAGGATGTTAGGCTTCATAGCGCGTAATTTCGAATTTAAATCGAAGAATATTATATTGCCCCTTTACAAGTCCCTAGTCAGGCTTCATTTAGAATATGCCGTTCAGTTTTGGTGCCCGTATTTGCGTGAAGATATTGATAGGTTAGAAAGGGTTTAGCGTCGTGCCACGAAACTAATTACCTTATTGCTGAACAAGCCTTATGAAGATAGGATTAAGGAGTAGACTTGCATTCACTCGAAACTAGGAGATTAAAGGGGGAGTTTATTGAAGTTTTCAAAATCGTTAATAAAATCGATAACGTAAATTTTGACAAACTGCTCACTTTCGATAATAGCAATACTCGTAATAACGGATTTAAGTTGCGTGGTAGACGTTTCATTACTAATATCGCTAAAAACTTCTTTACGTTTAAAGTAATTGATAACTGGAATAATCTTCCCGCGTCCGTCGTGAACTCTACCAGCATTAATATATTTAAGAACCGTCTAGACAGGCATTTTAAAAATATTAACGTTGTTTAAAATTAAAAAACAATTAGCAACAGGAGCTCTGGAGGTGATGGTCGAGGATGAGTCTGTTGACGATAATACCAGCTTGTGACATGCCAGCGTGTGATCCCAGCAATGAAATTATTATTAACAAAAAATTAGACTAACACGAACGTAGATGTAGCTCGTGGCGTAAACTAACCCACTTTTTGTTTTACTTTACCTACTTCTTTTTTCTTCTTCTTATCCTCTCCCTACTTGCATGACTGTAACCCTCTTTACTTGCATGTCTGTAACTCTCTTTACTTGCATGTCTGTAGTTTGCATGATATGACAGTGAGTTAAAACTGTGTTTGCATGGTTTGTAAGCGTTCATATTTTACTTTTCATCTTTCACCCCTTTCATATTCTCTTCGACTATTTTTCCGACTTGTCGGCAGTGGCCGGCGGATGATGATGGGGAGTCTTTCTTTCTCTTTTTCTGAATGAATTTTAACCCAAGAATGATAGGTTTTGCTACTTACTTAACCCCTTATTCTCCTCTTTTAACCCCTTCCTCTTTCCTTTCTCTTGGGCTAACGTAGAGTGGATCTTAGGGTCTTTGTTAGCCTTCGCTTCTGTAGATCTGTAGATCCTTTTACGTTTAACGCTACGTGCTGGTAATCCCTTCTTCCGGACAAACCTATTCTTCTTCCCACCACCACGCATTTTTCTCTTTGCATCTTTGACGATTTCGTCCCGTCTACGCTTTAAGTGTTTTTAAGAGCTTCTTTTGATTTAACCCCAGCCATTATGTCTTCTGTCGTGTTAAGACCTGATTGTAGCGCTTTCCTCCCGAGGTATCTGACACCCCTCTTCAGCAAGGGGACCTCCGTAAGTAGTATGGTTGAAAAACATGGATGCACGTCCAGTACCACGATGGTATCTCGCACATCGATAGACTGTGAAAGGCTTTCTGTCCATTATATCTCAGTGCGTCGAAAGTGGAGCTTCACTGTTAAGCTCCCATCACTGAAAGGGAAATTTTTTTCCCTCAATCGTTCTTATATATATTGAGATATTGGTTATTAGATTAGTTGCTACATTCACATAATGGGGCCTGTCATATGTAATACTCATGCTCTTCCCTCTATGATTGGGAATGTGTGCAGTGCGCAGCAGGCGTGCCTGTGTATCCCCAACAAACTAGTGCTCCACTATATTGCTGTAAATATAACACATGTCTGGAGCTGTATAGTATAGTTTCTCCAATTTCATCTGATACATTAAGCTGGACAAGTTATGTTGTACCTCATGAAAGGTATCTCTTTGGAAGGCTGATCGATATCACCCCTAGGTTATAATTTTGAACACGCCTTTGTCTTTATATTTAGGATTAGAGTATGTGCAGGGTTTTCTTTGTTTACGATTTCGTATACTCAAATCATCCGTAAGATTTGAGTTTTTTAAACTTACGTTTAAGTCTCTCACAACATCCTCAGCCGCACCATAATGGCCCGGACCTATTGTTACTACTGTACTGTAATGCCGTGCATCCCCAATCTTGGCGATACGTATGGTTTCATCCCGAGTTACCCCTGCCTTTTCACACTTATTACAGTTTCTAAGAATCGTAAAAACGGGTTCTTTATAATCAATATTTAAAAAGAGGGTATCCAACTGAATTTCACCTATCTCCACCTCATACGAATCACGACCAAATTCAATGAGTACATGGAGTTCTGTTACAAAGTTGGCTAGTGTGTTGTTAGGATGTACAGACAGGGACGAGGAGGACGTGAGTGTGACATAAAAATGGTTAGGCTCCATGTTGCATATTATTTAAGCTTCATTACTGCATCAGCTTTTATATAGGTGTTGAAGCTTTCTAGGTACCCTAGCCATTTCACCAGGTACATTTTTCTCTTTCCTGAACCTTTGCTTCCTGAAATTTTTTCAATTTTAATCACATTTTTTCCTAAATGAAATGTCACTTTCTGCAACTCCTCGCGATAAAAGCCTCCCGCGATTTCTTCCCCATTCAAATCTTCAACGTAATACATTATCTCGCCTTTAGATCTCATACCCCTAACTTTAAAAATGTCACGTGTCCAACCTTGCTCAAATCCCTTCGCGAATTTATTTCCCGAACCTGACAGCCTTACATAATCATTGATTTTGAAACGTGCAGAGTGTGGCGGTGTTCTGGGAACATCTCCTCTCACATCAAGCTCTGTGCGCGTACCTCTTTCTAAAATCTCGTTAAGTGTTTTCCCAATCGTGCGTTGGTATGAGCGGTTATATGATGAGGCCAATGATTCCAGAATGTCTGTATATCTGTGTGTGTTTTTATGTGTAAAATAGCGGTGCATGCGCTCCTTTATGGTACGTTGAACTATTTCAGCTAAAGATTCCTTATGTATAGAATTGCTAGTGTAGTAGCTGATATTAAACGCTGTCAACATGTTCTGAAAAGCTCGGCCTATAAATTCTTTCCCCATATCCGTACAAAAATAGCCAGGAACCCTGTTTTCTTTCAACATCAACGTTTTGGTGGCTTTAGCAACTGTTTCAGGCGATTTATTTTTCAGAGGAATTAGCCACAGATATCTAGAGAATACATCTATTATGAATAGGATGTAGCGGTAACCATCGTTATACACTGAATATCTTTGCATGTCTTTTAAATCTGCTTGTCAAATAGAGTAAATCGATGCCGCTGGCTGTTTTAAACCTTCTTCTCACAGTCTTATGAAGTGTATAAGCGTCCTGCTCCCTCAGAAACCTCTCAACATCTTTTTTCCCTACTCCATCATTGTAAACACTTCTGTACAGTCTATCTCTTCAGAGGTGCTACCGCTGGGGGTGATGGCGTTCTCAATTGTGGCACATGCGATGCATTTTCCGTCTTTTAACCTGTTCAGATTTCCTATCATTGTTTTGGGGACATTTATTTGTTGTAGTCTTGCTTTAATATGCTTCCATTCTGATGGTGAGAGCCTATCCCACTTTTTCACCAGATCATGGACGATGTCTATGATATTCGATCCCTGTACCTTTGCTTCTTCCACAATAATCTCACCTGTATCGGTCCACTGTATGTTGGGATCCTTATTCAATAGATTATAAAGACTTAAACCTTTATTCCTCAATGTATGTGGGAGGTTGCTTTTTAATACATACTCGATATGTTGTGTGGCCGACCCGTTATTCTTTGGTTGGTCAGCTTTATCGTCGGAAACAGATCCTATGTCGCCATGCTCATCGTTGGCCGTGCTGGGACTAATAACCACGGGGATCTCTGTCGGATTCTTATAATTTTCCTACTCGTGAAGAAATTTCTGCAGAGCTTCTTGGTATGATTCTTTTCTCATCAGGTGTTTTTGCACTGTTTAATAGGGCTAAAAATTCGCTTTCCATTCTTTTAAGCCTGTTTTTAAGGAGTTCTAGAAATGTGTCTGAACTTTTTGAACTTTGCAGTGAAGCATACACCTCGTGTGGAATCACTACCACTTTCTTCATTACATTTATCTAGCCAGTAAAGGACCCAAAACTGAAAATAAGATGGGGAGAAATGACCCTCCTCTTTGTACAATAATTCGCTTTTTCTTCCTCACAGTTTGACTTTTACGAGCGAGTGTACGTATTATGTTCTTGTAACGGCGTAAGCGAGCCTTCTGAGGAGGTTTCATTGATACATTGTAATTTACAACGTTAAGACAGATTTCACAGATGCATTTTAAAAAGTCGGAGTCGATATTTTTAGCAAACATCTGTTGCATTGCCCGGGATACCCGATGATAGCTTTTTATTAATTCATGGTATTTCTTTAGCCTCTTTGTCATTCTGGAATATCCACCGTTTCAGGCTCGTTTGGAAATATATTCGTTCTAAGAAACACCATAAACGGTCACCATGAAGGTCACAAAGCAAATATCCATAACCCTGATTTGTAGCTCCTTTATAAACTTCCAAAAACTCCTTACACTGATTGGGGAACATTTGATTGGCTAATACCCCAATTTGTGATACATTCTGCGTTGCGCGAATAAGACTAGATATTGTGTATTTAACGACACATCGCCATGTATCTGTTTTTGAAAAATAGATGCTGATTGATGAAGAACACACTTATGTTAAGATGGTGGGAGAACACTGTAAATGTTTCGGAAAACGTTTTATCCATCTCCAACATGAGATCGTCAATTACAATGACTGTATATTCATTTCCCTTTAACGAATTAACAACATATACACCTTTGTGGAACAAAATATCGTCTTGGTACTCGTTGAACACTGATTGATAGGTCGAATAGCACCATATAACTTTATGTACAAATTTTGAGGACATATCTCCCTTTTCTTTAATGATTTTAAATATAAACACCGTTTTACCACATCCTGTTGGGCCAGATATAATACATGTGGACGGGCTCGTGAACCTCACTTTTTCCACAGAATCCATCTCTAACACGTCACACTCCTAAGTGGATCATTTACAAAATATAATAAAAATTTAAGTGTTGCTCCTTATATTCTACAACCTTGTTTTTCCTCTTCTTCCACAGAACCGTGAATGACGATGAGGTACAACATCATGTCCCCATCATCGATATTACAGATGAACCCGATTTCAATGTAGTTCTTAAATGCAAAAAACTTCACTTTTTTCTACGTGAAGTTCAAAATTTAGTAATAAAAACCCACTCTAATAGAAAGAGTTTATTTCCACAACAGTTTCGATGCCCACTGGCATCCTCTTCTGGTGGATACAGAAAAACGAATGAACCAAAAACAAGAGGGAAAACAGTCCAGCGACCATTAAGAAATTCACACCTAGGTTAGATCCCGTTCTCCCGTCACCGGAAGGGCATTTTTTATTAAAGGGACCCGCTTATAAATACATTCGCACAAATTTAAACCTATCTTCTTGTTCTATACATACAGATTCTATTATTTTTTTACATAATTATTACATTTATTATCAAATTTATTACATTTAATATTGCATTATTATTTATTATAGAAATTATAAATTTATTATTACATTGATTATTACATTGTTGTTTATTATACAGAAATTATAAACCGAAAAACGAATGAAAAAAGCTAGAAGGAAACAATCCAGAGACCATTAAGAAATTCGCACCTAGGCTAGATCCCGTTTCTCCGACCCCAGAAGGACATTTTTATTAAAGGGTCCCGCTTATAAGTACATTCGCACAAATTAAAACTATGTTCTTGTTCTATACATGCAGATTCTATTATTTTGACATAATTACTGCAGTTATTATTGCATTTACATTTTTTAACATTTATTATTGTTATTACCTTTACACTAATTAGTACATTTATTTTATTACCTTTATTATTACATGTGTTTAGTTCGTGAAAATCCGCCTGAACGAAAATGTCTGGTGCGCATTCTTGGGAGGAGGAGTGATAAAACATTAAAACCGGTATTGCTTCATGTATCGGAAAACTTCTCAAAACACCTCCCCAGTATAATAGGATACAAGTATACACATGAATCTTTCACGTTGGAACAACACCGCACACGATTCATCAGCTTATGGTGAGACTCACTCCTCCACGCCTCCCGTCGAGCTGATCCGCCCACCTGTGGCTCATAGTCATCTCAGAGATTGAACTGACTGGACGTGCACTTCTCATAGTAGAATACGGTGGAGCTTCCTTTGAGCAGCATTCTCAATACCGTGTACGATGTGTCCGTGACGAAGTCATTGTGCGTGTTCAGGTGTAAAGCCGGTGCCATTAACTATGTACTTGAAACGACTTGTAGACAAACAAACTCTGGTAAACGGAATTTTGTTTATTTAAGTGTTGAGGAGATGAATAGAGTCTTCGTGGTAGTTTAGAAGTGGAGTGACGATCGTTATAAAATACCTGCAGGTGTAGGTACAAGAAAAGAGCAAGTTAGTGATACCCCCTCATATGCCATTGTTTGTACATTGGGTATAAATAACGATCAGCCATGCATTGATATACGATTGATGTGGAAAAATGCTCTGATAATAACGTTCTTGTCCCTACGCGAAACCGTTTCATCCTCGACAGAATGTTTGAAATCGTCGGTTTCCGCAAGCTGAAGCCTATATTAGACGCGCGTGTTACGAATATGCTTTATTTTGATATGGTTCTTCAATACGCATACCCCGCAGGTGTAGGTACAAGAAAAGAGCAAGTTAGTGATACCCCCTCATATGCCATTGTTTGTACATTGGGTATAAATAACGATCAGCCATGCATTGATATACGATTGATGTGGAAAAATGCTCTGATAATAACGTTCTTGTCCCTACGCGAAACCGTTTCATCCTCGACAGAATGTTTGAAATCGTCGGTTTCCGCAAGCTGAAGCCTATATTAGACGCGCGTGTTACGAATATGCTTTATTTTGATATGGTTCTTCAATACGCATACCCCGCTCTGCTTGACGGGTTTACCGAGTGTAGGACTGAACAAGGCGAGAATGGCCTAGAGCTGGATGCTTATTTAAAAGTTTTAGTCTCTTCAAAATATCATGAACTTTGGTACAAAGCACTTGAGCGGTACAGGGCAGAGCTCACCTACACCATTCACCCTGAAGAACTATTTCTTTATATAGTAAGCAGCTGTCATTACTATTTAGAAGATTATTTCAACTGCCGCTATGCGTTGTGGAGATGAGTTCACGATTGAAAAGCTCGGCTCGGAAAGAATAAACCCTCGATTGGAAAGAAAGGAGTGTTTATAAACTTGGATTTAATAATGATGTTGTGGCTAACGATGACCTCTTTGTAAGTGCTTTTGAATGTATTCTGTGCGTGTTTAAAGATAACTTGCCAACCGAATGTAAAGTGGGCACAGAATTAGTATTGAACGATATGAAAGCCATCTATATCGAGTTTAGGCATCCCAAAACTTGAGCGGTGAAATAATGCTAAATTGTATTTACTGCGTAGTGCAAAGCAACAATGTATTTACTGCGTAGTGCAAGTTATCTTTAAACACGCACAGAATACATTCAAAAGCACTTACAAAGAGGTCATCGTTAGCCACAACATCATTATTAAATCCAAGTTTATAAACACTCCTTTCTTTCCAATCGAGGGTTTATTCTTTCCGAGCCGAGCTTTTCAATCGTGAACTCATCTCCACAACGCATAGCGGCAGTTGAAATAATCTTCTAAATAGTAATGACAGCTGCTTACTATATAAAGAAATAGTTCTTTATATAGTAAGCAGCTGTCATTATATAATATATATATATTATATATATATATAATATATATTATAATATATATATATATATAATGACAGCTGCTTACTATATAAAGAACTATTTCTTTATATAGTAAGCAGCTGTATATATATATATATATACAGCTGCTTACTATATAAAGAAATAGTTCTTTATATAGTAAGCAGCTGTATATATATATATATATATACAGCTGCTTACTATATAAAGAAATAGTTCTTTATATAGTAAGCAGCTGTCATTATATATATATATATATATCGTAAAGAACGACGCTTGTATAGGAGATATTCCGCGCAAGACGAGAAAGAGAAAACAACAAATGAAAAAATGAAGTACCACCTGGGAATCGAACCCGGGATCTTCCGATTGCCGGTCAGACGCGATAACCACTACACCATGGACTTCACTCTTCCAAATGCCGTAATTCCTCTACATACTCGCAGAAACCAATGCCCCAAGGGGGCAGCTCCCGCATGCCGTAACATTATATACATTCAACTGCAAAGAAACACGCAGTATAAATAACGTAAAGAACGACGCTTGTATAGGAGATATTCCGCGCAAGACGAGAAAGAGAAAACAACAAATGAAAAAATGAAGTACCACCTGGGAATCGAACCCGGGATCTTCCGATTGCCGGTCAGACGCGATAACCACTACACCATGGACTTCACTCTTCCAAATGCCGTAATTCCTCTACATACTCGCAGAAACAATGCCCCAAGGGGGCACCTCCCGCATGCCGTAACATTATATACATTCAACTGCAAAGAACACGCAGTATAAATAACGTAAAGAACGACGCTTGTATAGGAGATATTCCGCGCAAGACGAGAAAGAGAAAACAACAAATGAAAAAATGAAGTACCACCTGGGAATCGAACCCGGGATCTTCCGATTGCCGGTCAGACGCGATAACCACTACACCATGGACTTCACTCTTCCAAATGCCGTAATTCCTCTACATACTCGCAGAAACCAATGCCCCAAGGGGCACCTCCCGCATGCCGTAACATTATATACATTCAACTGCAAAGAACACGCAGTATAAATAACGTAAAGAACGACGCTTGTATAGGAGATATTCCGCGCAAGACGAGAAAGAGAAAACAACAAATGAAAAAATGAAGTACCACCTGGGAATCGAACCCGGGATCTTCCGATTGCCGGTCAGACGCGATAACCACTACACCATGGACTTCACTCTTCCAAATGCCGTAATTCC
>JAJOZX010001800.1:142500-145000 GCA_023014485.1 Bathynomus jamesi | reverse complement strand
GTGAAATAATGCTAAATTGTATTTACTGCGTAGTGCAAAGCAACAATGATGTGACTGTAAACTCGATTACGTGCGAGTTTAGTGTTTTAGTTAAGCGCAGTAGAACATAAAGTGTATGTTTTGATGGTTTTACAGTATATTTATTTTCAATACATTTAATTATTTAATATAATTGTGTATATATAGATTTCTCCTGTACTATTATTTTGATGGTTATACTCCTTCGTATAAAACTGTGTATTTGTTATATTTTATTTTATTTTATTTTTTGATTATTTATAGTCGATCGTTTAAAACTGTATTTGTTATATTATTATTTTTTAATTTTATATTTTGATTATATATATTCTATCGTTTGTATAGAATGAACTAATTTGATTGTATATTTATTTTCTATATATTTCATGAATTTAATTTCAATAATTCGTCTCAATAAACAGAGTGATGTAATGGTGTTTTATTTAATTCGTTTGGTTTTATATATAAACGCTATTATTCAATTATATATATATATATATATATATATATATATATATATACAAAATGGCTGGTTACGCCTTCTAAGCCGACTGGCTGCTTAAGACTTCTAAGCCAACTGTCAAGAATATATGTTTTAATTAAATAAATAGCGCAATCTGGCATCTCGATCCTAATAATGTACACCTGAACAAGCCATTTACGCCTTCTAAGCCAGATTAAGGTTGGACACGTGACATTTTTAAAGTTAGGGGTATGAGATTTAAAGGCGAGATAATGTATTACGTTGAAGATTTGAATGGGGAAGAAAAAGCGGGAGGCTTTTATCGCGAGGAGTTGCAGAAAGTGACATTTAATTTAGGAAAAAATGTGTTTAAAATTGAAAAAATTTCAGGAAGCAAAGGTTCAGGAAAGAGAAAAATGTACAGTGCTTACAATAAGTCTCGCGCCTCTGTCTCGTCCCAAGCTAGCCTGTTAGGTATAAAATGGGCGGTCCTTATGGCAGCGGAGGTGTGTTCGGATTGGTGCACATAATTGCCTTAACCCCATCAATGACGTCCATTATTACGTCACTTAAGCTACATTTTAGTGTTTAAAATACAAATGATTAAGAAGCAGAATGACCAAGTTTCGGGATGTTGGGATGGTTATGGAGCAATCCTAGTCATCATAATATTAGCTGGGCATTACATTATACCGTCTCAATATATACTGTAGACTATAGAGAACGACTAATTCCGCAAATATCCCAAATCATGGCATGATACCTAAGTTATTTTGACGCATGTCTAAATTATTTGCTCAAATGCAATGATTGATATTAAGTAATTGTTGGGAATTGTTGTCAATATTGTTGTTTGTGATACATATCCTACGTGAAGAATCTAATGATCAAATTCCTCAGTGAACCTCTCACGCGCTCGCATTTCGAGGAAGTCACGGTCGTCTCACTAATAGATAGTTTGTCCATTGTTTTAAGTGGTAACCTATTCCATCTTATGAAAGTCATTAGTCTAAAGCAAGACTGGTGGGCCGTGAATCAGAGAAATTTGCATTTGATTTGTTCATCGTAATTATTACGTAATACAGTATACTGTATATAGTAGTATATAAGAGTTTATTGGTAGCATATCATATGACAATTCCCATAAACATGTGATGGCCTCGATGTTGCCAGTTTTTATTTTTTTCCTGAAACTATTACCTTCTCATAGTTTGTTTCAACAATGCATATATTATCATCTCCACGAGCGTAGACATTGCAAGAAAAGATTCTAACTAAGGATAAGTAAAGTTCTTTCATGGTCACAATATACAGGGTGTCCGAGAATTATCTGTACAATTTTTGGCTGTTATTAAAAGTCAACCATGAAGTGTAGAAATTCCAGTGTTGTCCCATTGTACAGAGAATCTCATTAAGGTTTTTCTGATACCAAGTTTTGATAAGTTTTTTAGAAATTCCAGTGTGTCCGAACATTATCTGTACAATTTCATCTTTTAATAAAATTCTTGATAACACACGTAAAATTCTTAAACAAGATTATTTAGAATCTGTATTTTCAAAAGTTTCTTTTATTAAAGTAACGTTGTTATAAACATTCGATATGTGCACCATTAGTGATTCGCAAAACATCCAATCGATACTCCAAATGTTGCCATGTACGCTGCAGCATATCCACATCAATTCGCTCAATAGCAGCTGTGATTCTTGCTTTTAAATCATCAATGTCTGTCACCCGCGTACATTTCTAAAAAACTTGTCAAAACGTGGTATCAGAAAAAACTTAATGAGATTCTCTGTAAAATGGGACAACACTGGAATTTCTACACTTCATGGTTGACTTTTAATAACAGCCAAAAATTGTACAGATAATTCTCGGACACCCTGTATACTTTTATAGATGTCGAACATAAAAATAGAATAAAATTCTATATTAACATAAATATATATTCGATACACATTTACGTCATGGCTTTAACATCAGTATTTCGTATAGCTTCCTCTGGCATCAATAATTTCTTG
>JAJOZX010001800.1:37500-137500 GCA_023014485.1 Bathynomus jamesi | reverse complement strand
TTACAACCCTCTGCCGCCTATTCTTCAGCCAGTTTTCAATCCACCTACCTACTTCCACACCGATACCCAGCGCGCGCACTTTCGCCATTAACCGGGGGTAAGGTACCTTATCAAAGGCTTTCTGAAAGTAGAGATAAAGTATATCAATCGCCCTACTCTTATCATACTCACTCAACATGACGTGGAAAAACTCGAGCAAGTTGGTGAGACACGACCTATGCCGTCTAAACCCATGTTGGGAGTCCCCAAGCAGCTTGTAGGAATCCAAGTAGTCAACGATCCTATCCGCTATTATCCCCTCTAATAACACTAGGGAACAACATTTTTGTTTCTTGAAAACTATTTAGTGTTTCTTATAGAACGTTTGATGCTGATTCCAAATATGGTTTCAGAATGTTTCTATCACCCATTGTTTTCGAGAAAATAATATTTCCATTTACTCAGAGTTTTCCCAAAATATTAGTTAAAATTAAGTGTACTAATTTAATTTTACTTTTTTTTTTCCAGGTTAACTATATTTAATAGTATTTTTTGCATTAAAAAAATATAGCTATTTAAACAAACAGATTTTTAATAAAAATAAATTTTTTTTTCAAGTTTTGCTCAAATTTTAAAATTTTTCATAGTAGAAAAAATTGGTTTTTCATTCCAAAAAGTTTTCCGTGATTTCAATAATTTTCCGCCAGCATGAATCGAAACTGTATTAATCCCAGAGATACATTTTGCTACGTATGTGGAGAACTGACCATAATGGCACAGAGGAAGACGATGACCCCACTCGTGAAGAAGGCTTACGAACTTTATTTTGGATGTAAGGTCGGCGACCAAGACAAATCCTGGGCACCTCATATCTCATGCATTTCCTGTGCCGTCACTCTTAGGGGTTGGATTAAAGGTACCCGCAAATCTATGCCATTTGCCATACCAATGATTTGGAGAGAGCCCAAGGATCACCTAACGGATGGCTATTTTTGTATGACTAACGTTTCAGGATTCTCTGCCAAAAATAAACATAAAATTCAATACCCAAATCTTGCATCTGCCATGAGACCAGTACTACATGACGATGATAACCCAATTCCAACTCCCCCAAAGTCATGGACACTGGATGAAGAGTCTGAAGTTGAACCAATGGAAATTGATGACACTAAAGATACAGACTTTCAGCAACCTGAATCAAATAAACCACGTATGATAACGCAGGTTATGCTGAATGATCTCGTGAGAGATTTGAACCTTCCGAAAAAGAAAGCGGAATTAGTGGGCTCCAGGTTACGTGAATGGAATTTGCTGGCAAAAGATACAAGCATATCGGCGTTCCGCACTCGCCAAAAAGCTCTGATGCAGTATTTCTCCTCGTCAGGTGGTTTATGCTACTGTAATAATGTAAATGGACTGCTGTTAGCTCTCGGTCATGAGAACAAATCTGAAGATTGGCGTTTATTTATTGACTCTTCGAAGCTAAGCCTCAAGGTTGTACTACTTCACAATGGAAATAAATACCCTTCCATTCCTGTAGGGCACGCTGTCCACATGAAGGAATCTTACGAAAATATGAAACTCATCCTTCAGCAGATTAATTATGACCAGTTTCGTTGGTATATATGTGGGGATTTAAAAGTCGTCGCGCTTCTTCTGGGAATGCAGCTCGGTTATACGAAGTTCTGCTGTCCTTTGTGAATGGGACAGCAGAACCAGAGATTGGCATTATTTTGTAAAGGATTGGCCACTTGGTCAAAAATGTATCCCAGGACTGAAGAATGTGTCTCATGAACCCTTAGTTGACCCCAAGAAAATATACTTACCGCCACTTCACATCAAACTTGGCATCATGAAAAATTTTGTCAAAGCAATGAACAAGGAAGATGAGGCATTCAAATATTTGAAGAAAAAGTTTTCACGACTTAGCGATGTAAAGATAAAAGAAGGGATCTTTGTTGGTCCCCAAATCAGAGAGCTCATGAAAGATCAAAAGTTTGATGATGCCTTGAGAGGAAAAGAAAAAGTGGCATGGGAGGCCATGAAGAATGTTGTCACAAATTTTCTAGGGAACATCAAAGCCTCTAACTATGAAAAAATAGTGCAGGACATGATTGAAGCATATAGGTTATTGGGATGTAATATGTCACTAAAAATCCATTTCTTGCACTCCCATTTAGATTTCTTCCCTGAAAACCTCGGCGACGTAAGCGATGAGCATGGAGAAAGGTTCCACCAAGATATAGCTACTGTGGAGAAACGCTACCAAGGGAGGTGGGATCCGGCAATGTTAGCTGATTACTGCTGGACATTGATGCGAGAAGCTCCTAATGAAAACTACAAGAGAAAATCAGTGACAAAGAAGTTTTAAGAACAATATTTTAAATGCCAATCTGCCACTAATATAATTTTTATGAAGTATTTTTACTAACTTCTATACACTTTTTGAATAAATATTAAAATACAAATTTCTCAGTAACCTTGGGTGATAGAGAAATTCTACGGCTATATTCGGAATCAGCGGAAACAATCCTATAAGACCGACATGTTCACGTCCAAGAAACAAAAAAAAAGTTAAAATCTGTTCCCCAGTGTAATTTACCTACAACTGAAGTGAGACTAATGGGACGATGGTTCCCTGGACTTTTATGATCCCATTTCTTAAAGATAGGGTTCACATTGGCTTCCCTTCAGTCACCAGGCACCTGGCCCGTCTGCAACGATTTGTTGATGACTGTAGCCAGGTGGGGAGCCACCTTGTCGCGCACCTCCTGCAACACTCTGGGAAGAAACTGGTCTGGCTCAGGAGCCTTAAACGCGCTCAGTTTGTCTATTCTATCGGCAACGACTGTCGCGGTACATCGAACACTATCCAGGCCAGCACCTTCGTGCCTGACGCCTGGCTCGGGGATGACGCGAATGTCCTCCCTGGTGAACACTCCCGCAAAGTATTCATTAAGCACATTAGCGATGTCCGCGTCGGAGGTCCGCAGAACGCCGCTTCGGTCCTTTAACGTACCTACCATGCTTCTAATGGGCTTTCTACTATTAACATAACTGAAGAACTCCTTAGGGTTCCCCTTGCAGAGGCTCGCCACCCGTAGTTCTTCGTTACGTTTCGATAGCTTAACCTTCGCCTTCACTTCCCTACACAGGTGGACATACGCTTCAGTGTTCTCATGGGAACGATTTGCATTCGCCCTCCTATACGCTACTTTCCTATTTCGGATAGCCGAAGCGATGTCACGATTGAACCACTTAATCTGCGTTGAAGCAGGGTGACCGGTTTTGAAGGTATGGCAGCAGACTGCAGCACCATAAACTCGTCCCAGAATGCACTCCAAACTCCCTCAACATCGCCGCCGACCTCTAACCCCATCTCACCTACTCTATCCCTGAGGCTAACAAAGTCCACCCGCCGTAGATCGAGCTTACTGCCTCTCGAGTTACTACGCTTCACCCGAGGGACGCACACACGGAACCTAATCAGACCATGATCACTCCCACCCAACGATTCGTCAACGGTGAGGCCAGTGACGAGGTTGTATTCGGTCGTGAATACTAAGTCTAAAACGCTTTCGCCTCGTGTAGGCTCATTGACCCACTGAGTGCGGAAGTTCTCATCAGCAAAGTCAACTAGCCTCCTCCCTTCAGCATCAGCAGTCCTGTCTTCCCACTTTATGCAGCGACAGTTGAAGTCTCCTAAAACTACACACACCCTATCCCCTAGTAGGCTACGGAGTTCGGTGTACAGGGCTGTATCCTCCTCGAGGAAGAAATGCGGAGGGCTATACACCAAGATTAACCTATAGTTCGTCCCTCCCACGTTCAGATCGACGCAAAGCAGCTCCCGTTCCGACCGGAACTGGCAGTCAACCGGAATCAACGTGTCCCTGACGTATACTAGTACCCCACCCCCATCCCCACGTGTGCGGTCTTTCGAAACATTCTATACCCGGGAATTTCGAGAGAGAGAGAGAGAGAGAGAGAGAGAGAGAGAGAGAGAGTTACAAGGAGTTACAAGAAAAAGAAGTACCTCAAAAGGCCTTGCGGCCTATACCGAGGAGGTACCAATGGCAACGGGTGCCAGGGAAAATTTTATACACCCTCAAATAGTGTGCAAGATTTGGTCTAACCTTTCCTTGAAATGATCCACAGAGGAACTGTTCACAACTTCTGACGGTAACCTGTTCCACGTGTCACAGATCTTATATGTTAAGTAATTCCTACACACACTAGTCCTAAACCGTTTTAAATCCAACTTCCAACCATTGTTGCGAGTTGGGTTATCATTTAAACTAAACATGCTTCTAAAATCGACATCGTTGAACTCACGTAAGAGCTTGAAAACCTCGATGAGTTGACCCCGCAGCCTCCGAGTTTCCAGCGAAAAAAGTTCAGGGCGCGTATGCGTCGATTGTAGCCCATATGCCTAACGGAAGGGATTAACTTTGTGGCCCTCGCCTGCACTCTCTCCAGCTTCTCAATATCTTTCCTGAGGGTGGGCAACCAGAACTGCACAGCATACTCCAGGTGAGGCACAATCTCCTTGTTCCGAAACTGAAATTACCTCCTGATATATCCCAACAGCTTCTGGGCTTTCTTTTCCACCTCACGCACTGTTTCGTAAATTTAAGGTCGCTGCTAATTAGCACACCCAAGTCCTTTTCCAAATCAGTCGCCTCAATATTACTCCCCAACATCGAGTAGTCCGACTTGGGATTGGCGTAGCCAATGTGCATCACCTTGCATTTACCCAAGTTAAACGGGATTTACCATTTTTCGGACCACTCTCCTATTCTACCTAGGTCCGCACGCAGTTGCTCGATCGCCTCCGGTGTACCAACATTGGCCCCAAGCTTGGTGTCATCAGTGAATTTGGCGATCCGACTTACGATGCCACCGTCGATATCATTTACGTAAATAATAAACAACAGTGGCCCCAAAACGGAACCCTGAGGAACCCCGCTAGTGACCGAGGCCCAACCCGAACTAGCCCCTTTAATTACAACCCTCTGCCCCCTATTCTTCAGCCAGTTTTCAATCCACCTACCTACTTCCCCACCGATACCCAGCGCGCGCAATTACGCCATTAGCCGGCGGTGAGGTACCTTATCAAAGGCTTTCTGAAAGTCGAGATTATAATATATCAATCGCCCTACTCTTATCATACTCACTCAACATGACGTGGAAAAACTCGAGCAAGTTGGTGAGACACGACCTATGCCGTCTAAACCCATGTTGGGAGTCCCCAAGCAGCTTGTAGGAATCCAAATGGTCAACGAACCTATCCGCTATTATCCCCTCTAATAATTTACCTACAACTGAAGTGAGACTAATGGGACGATAGTTCCCTGAACTTACATGATCCCCTTTCTTAAAGATAGGGTTCACATTGGCTTCCTTCCAGTCACCAGGCACGTGGCCTGTCTCCAACGATTTGTTGAAGACTGTAGCCAGGTGGGGAGCCACCTGGTCGCGCACCTCCCGCAACACTCTGGGAAGAAACTGGTCTGGCCCAGGAGCTTTAAACGCGCTCAGTTTGTCTATTCTATCGGCAACGACTGTCGCGGTACACCGAACACTACCCAGGCCAGCACCTTCGTGACTGACGCCTGGCTCAGGGATGACGCGGGTGTCCTCCCTGGTGAACACTCCTGCAAAGTACTTATTAAGCACATTGGCGATGTCCGCGTCGGAGGTCCGCAGAACGCGGGCTTCCTACTATCAACATAACTGAAGAACTACTTAGGGTTCCCCTTGCAGAGGCTTGCCACCAGTAGTTCTTCCTTACGTTTCACTAGCCTAACCTTCGCCTTCACTTCCCTACAGAGGCGGACATACGCCTCAGTGTTCTCATGGGAACGATTGGCCTTCTCCCTCCTATACGCGGCTTTCCTATTTCGATAGAGTGAGTGAGTGATATATATATATATATATATATATAGAGAGAGAGAGAGAGAGAGAGAGAAAAATACACATATATATATATATATATATAATATGCTGCAGACCCACAAGGTTTCATTTCACGTGTTTATTGTGAAATTCATCCCATATATATATATATATATATATATATATATATATATAGAGAGAGAGAGAGAGAGAGAGAGAGAGAGAGAGTTACAAGGATTTACAAGGAAAAGTACCTCAAAAGGTCATGCAGCTCATACGGAGGAGTTATCAATGGCAACAGGTACCAGAGGAAAATTCATACACCCCCAAATAGTGTGCAAGATTCGGTCTAACCTTTTCTTGAACAGATCCACAGAAGAACTGTTCACAACTTCTGAAGAGAGAGAGAGGGAGAGTTACAAGGAGTTACAAGGAAAAGAAGTACCTCAAAAGGCCTTGCGGGCCATACCGAGGAGGTACCAATGGCAACGGGTGCCAGGGAAATTTTTCTACACCTTTAAATAGTGTGCAAGATTTGGTCTAACCTTTTCTTGAACTGATCCACAGAGGAACTTTTCACAATTTCTGAAGGTAACCTGTTCCACGTGTCACAGATCTTATACGTAAAGTAATTCCCACACACACTAGTCCTAAACCGTTTCAAATCCAACTTGCAACCATTGTTGCGAGTTGGGTTATCATTTAAACTAAACATGCTTCTAATATCGACATCGTTGAACCCGTGTAAGAGCTTGTAAACCTCTATGAGTTGACCGCGCACCCTCCGAGTGTCCAGCGAAAACAAGTTCAGGGCGCGTAACCGTCGATTGTAGCCCATATGCCTAACGGAAGCGATTAACTTTGTGACCCTCGCCTGCACTCTCTTCAGCCTCTCAATATCTTTCCTGAGGGTGGGCGACCAGAACTGCACAGCATATTCCAGGTGCGGCCGAACCAGGGAATTGTACAGTGAGAGCACAATTTCCTTGTTCCGAAACTGAAATTGCCTCCTGATATAACCCAACAGCTTCTGGGCTTTCTTTTCCACCTCTACGCACTGTTTCGTAAACTTAAGGTCGCTGCTAATTAGCACACCCAAGTCCTTTTCCAAATCAGTCACCTCGATATTACTCCCCATCATCGAGTAGTCCGACTTCGGATTGGCGTAGCCAATGTGCATCACTTTGCATTTACCCAAGTTAAACGGCATTTGCCATTTTTCGGACCACTCTCCTATCCTACATAGGTACGCACGCATTTGCTCAATCGCCTCCGGCGTTCCAACATTGGCCCCAAGCTTGGTGTCATCAGCGAATTTGGCGAACCGACTGACGATGCCACCGTCTATATCATTTATGGAAATGATAAACAACAGCGGCCCCAACGGAACCCTGAGGAACCCCACTAGTGACCGAGGCCCAACCCGAACTAGCCCCTTTAATTACAACCCTCTGCCGCCCTATTCTTCAGCCAGTTTTCAATCCACCTATCTACTTCCCCACCGATACCCAGCGCGCGCACTTTCGCCATTAGCCGGTGGTGAGGTACCTTATCAAAGGCGTTCTGAAAGTCGAGATAAAGTATATCAATCGCCCTACTCTTATCATACTCACTCAACATGACGTGGAAAAACTCGAGCAAGTTGGTGAGACACGACCTATGCCGTCTAAACCCATGTTGGGAGTCCCCAAGTAGCTTGTAGGAATCCAAATGGTCAACGATCCTATACGCTATTATCCCCTCTAATAATTTACCTACAACTGAAGTGAGACTAATGGGACGATAGTTCCCTGGATTTTTGTGATCCCCTTTCTCAAAGATAGGGGGTTCACGTTGGCTTCCCTCCAGTCACCAGGCACCTGGCCCATCAACAACGATTTGTTGAAGACTGTAGCTTGGTGGGGAGGCACCTGGTCCCGCACCTCCCGCAACACTCTGGGAAGAAACTGGTCTGGCCCAGGAGCCTTAAACGCGCTCAGTTTGTCTATTCTATCGGCAACGACTGTCTCGGTACATCGAACACTATCCAGGCCAGCACCTTCGTACCTGACGCCTGGCTCGGGGATGATGCGGGTGTCCTCCCTGGTGAACACTCCAGCAAAGTACTCATTAAGCACATTGGCGATGTCCGCGTCGGAGGTCCGCAGAACGCCGCTTTCTACTATTAACATAACTGAAGAACTCCTTAGGGTTCCCCTTGCAGAGGCTTGCCACCCGTAGTTCTTCGTTACGTTTCGCTAGTCTAACTTTCGCCTTCACTTCCCTACACAGGCGGACATACGCTTCAGTGTTCTCATGGGAACGATTGGCCTTCGCCCTCCTATACGCTACATTCCTATTTCGGATAGCCGAAGCGATGTCACGATTGAACCACTTAGGCTGCGTTGAAGCAAGGGTGACCGGTTTTGAGAGTATGGCAGCAGACTGCAGCACCATAAACTCGTCCCGGAATGCACTCTACACTCCCTCAACATCGCCGCCGACCTCTAACCCCCATCTCACCTACGCTATCCCTGAGGCTAACAAAGTCCGCCCGCCGGAGATCGTGCTTACTGCCTCTCGAGTTACTACGCTTCACCCGAGGGACGCACACACGGAATCTAATCAGACCGTGATCACTCCCACCCAACGATTCGTCAACGGTGAGGCCAGTGACGAGGTTGTCTTCGGTCGTGAATACTAAGTCTAAAACGCTTTCGCCTCGTGTAGGCCATTGACCCACTGAGTGCGGAAGTTCTCATCAGCAAAGTCAACTAGCCTCCTCCCTTCAGCATCAGCAGTCCTGTCTTCCCACTTTATGCCGCGACAGTTGAAGTCTCCTAAAACTACACACACCCTATCCCCTAGTAGGCTACTGAGTTCGATGTACAGGGCTGTATCCTCCTCGAGGAGGAGATGCGGAGGTCTGTACACGAAGATTAACCTATAGCTCGTCCCTCCCACATTCAGTCAACCGGACTCAACGTGTCCCTGATGTATATTAGTACCCCCCCCCCTCCCCACGGATGCGGTCTTTGCGAAACATTCTATACCCGGGAATTTCGAACTCCCCAACGTACTCCCTACGATCAGTATGAATCCAGGATTCGGTGATAGCAACGATATCCTAGTATTCTGATGCTAAGAGCGCCCGTAGCTCGCAAAACTTGTTCCTAATCGACCTAGCATTAAAAAGCATTGCACGGAGGGAGCCTTCCCTATTCTGACCGCCCCTTAGCACGACCAGTTTCCCGTACAGCCAGTGCTGTCGGGAGTTGAAGAGCCCCTCACTAACGAGGAGAAACTTCCGCAGGAGCCTGAGCCCCCTCCAACGTGGAAGGAGGGTCACCCACCTGTACCTGGACGCACCCTTCAGTTGAAGGTACGTGCGCCACCGGCTCATCATCATCCCTTCTCGGTGGGGACCCATCATCTCTGCCCGGACTCGACCTCACCATTCTGAATAGGTGCCGGTCGAGCAGCGCGCCTAGGACACCTTTACCCTTGTTATGGAGGTGGACACCATCCCTCTGGTAAAGGTCCCACCTACCCGAAAATGCGTCGAACGGGTCAATAAACCTGACACCCAGCGGGACGCACAAATCTTGCACCCTCTCGTTGATGCCAATGACCTTACTGAGCGCGTGGTCAATGGCACTCATTCGTGGTAAAATACCCATTAACATTTCCCTGTCTGTCTTCAGTTTTAGATCATCCGCAGGAGAGAGAGAGAGAGATGTATAATATATATATATATATATATATATATATATATAATAGGGCACTCAATATATGTTGCCCCATTCTTTTTTCTTAGCTAAATAATAGGCGATGTGGCTGAAATGTCTTTTGGGCAGTAAGTTTGAACTTTCTGCACTTCACATAACCGGATTCGAAAATGGAGTCTGACAGTGATGTGCGTCGTAAACAGAGAGCTGTTATCGAATTCTTAACCGCAGAGAAAGAAACAACTGGAAATATTCACAAACGTCTGCAAAACGTTTACGGGGATCCTGTTGTTGATCGAAGCACAGTTGGACGCTGGTCTAAACGTGCGAGAGCATCGGAGAGAGGGAGAGCCAGCCTCGATGAGGAGCCACGCAGCGGTCGCCCGGCATCGGCTGTGACATCTCACACTATGCAACATGCTAACAGCATCATTCGATCAAATCAGCGCGTCACATACGAGGAGCTATCACTGGAGCTAGGAATTAGTGAGGGAAGTGTGAATACGATAATTCAGCAACTAGGATACTCAAAAGTGTGTACACGGGTTGTTCCTCGCGAACTGACTAAAGATCACAAAGCCCAAAGAAAAGAAATTCTGAGTCATTGGTTCGATACGAGACAGACGGGGATGACTTCCTTTCACAAATTGTGACTGGGGATGAGACTTGGGTACACCACTTTGAACCTGAAACAAAACTACAATCCATGGAGTTGCATCACGCAGACTCCCCACGCAAGAAAAAGTTCAAAATGGCTCCCTCTGCAGGAAAGATTATGGCCACCATTTTCTGGAACATGGAAGGGGTGATTCTGGTGGACATTATGAAGAAGGGACAAACAATCAACTCGGAGGCATATATTACTACCCTACAGAGACTTCAGAGACGTATAAAGCGAGTTCGACCAGAGAGAAAACTGGAAGACGTCCTTCTTTTGCACGATAACGCAAGACCACACAGCAGTTTGCAAACAAGAGAGGCCATCACAAAAATGCGCTTGACTGTGTTACCCCACCGTCCATACAGCCCGGATCTGGCACCTTCAGACTTCCATTTGTTTGGGGCAATGAAGGATCCTCTTCGTGGAAGAAAGTTTCAGAGTGACGATGAGGTTATTGAGGAGGTCAAGAGGTTGCTCCAGCGGAACCCAGCGAACTTTTACCAGCAAGGAATAAAGGCCCTTGTTTAGAGGTGGAGGAAAGCCGTAGAAAAGGATGGAGACTATGTGGAAAAATAAAAACTTGAAAAAAGGTATGTAATCACTTGTGTACAAAATTTCTGGAACTTACAAGGAGTCTTGGAAAGAAAAAAAAGGTGGGGAAAAATGTATTGAGTGGCCCTCGTGTATATATATATTAAGGTGGTCCAAAGTTTGGGCTAAAATTTCAGAATAGTTAGAAATGCTCTCCACATGGCTGCTCTTATTCCTTTAGATGTGAAGTGATTTTGTACAAAATATCTGACGATTCAGTACATAATAAGAAGGTGCTATGATTTTCACATTTTCAATTAATTAATTAGCTAATCATTTTCTACCCACTTCATTTTTAGAGGACGTGGCAGTCGCGCCACATTGACTCCGCCCACCTTTCAGAGGATGATGCAATTGTTCGATTTCTTGTACATACTGTATAATGCTGTTTGTGAATCGGACAAATCATTTACTCATGCATCATTTCAAGTTTAAACTTGTTGGAGAACGGTTTTAAGTTCGTTCAAACTTCAAGAGCTTAGGAATAGTATCCCGTATAAGTATTGATTCATATATATTAATTATTAATTCATATATATAATTATTAATTCATATATATTAAGTATTAATTTATATGTATTATATTTATTCAGTATATATATATATATATATATATATATATATATATATATATATATATATACATACAGGGTGTCCGAGAGTTATCTGTACAATTTTTGGCTATTATTAAAAGTCAACCATGAAGTGTAGAAATTCCAGTGTTGTCCCATTTTACAGAGAATCTCATTAAGTTTTTTCTGATACCAAGTTTTGACAAGTTATTTAGAAATTCCAGTGTGTCCGAACATTATCTGTACAATTTCATCTTTTAATAAAATTCTTGATAACACGTAAAATTTTTAAACAAGATTATTTAGAATCTGTATTTTCAAAAGTTTCTTTTATTAAAGTAACGTTGTTACAAACATTCGATATGTGCACCATTAGTGATTCGCAAAACATCCAATCGATACTCCAAATGTTGCCATGTACGCTGCAGCATATCCACATCAATTCGCTCAATAGCAGCTGTGATTCTTGCTTTTAAATCATCAATGTCTGTCACCCGCGTACATTTCTAAAAAACTTGTCAAAACGTGGTATCAGAAAAAACTTAATGAGATTCTCTGTAAAATGGGACAAACTAGAATTTCTACACTTCATGGTTGACTTTTAATAACAGCCAAAAATTGTACAGATAATTCTCGGACACCCTGTATATAATTATGTTCTTTATATGCAATTTATAACCAGTAAGGATGTTGCTATTAAATTAAATGATTAAAATTGTAAGGTATATATCTTATGTCTCTTGAAGTTTATTATTTACTTATTCTTAAATATATTTTTAAAAATTTGGCTATCTTCCTACCCATCAACCCCTAACCACTGTAACCATTTTTTTTACTTTATTTATTTTGACTTTGCAATTTTTTACTTTAACACTTAAATAATTGTGCTTTTGTGCTAAACGGTTAATGCATTATTTTCTCTAATTTTTCAGGTTATGGCTAGAAGTACTCGCTCATCTTCAGAAACGTGGGTTCTAGGAAAGCCCAGCAACGAGTTATCAACTGAAAGGCTACCCACATGTGGTGATGTGCTTCGTTTGGTTCAGTTTCACCACCATGAACAGTCCAAGACCTTGAAAGAGAGCTACAACTTGGCCTGCAAAGAGGCCCTGGAAGTATGGCAGAGAGCAAGGATTCCTCCACAGCGAGTCGATTCCTGCGTTAGGAAGCTGTCAAAGCTGTACGAAGAGTTCCTTGCGTTGAAGAAAAACCGCAAGACACAGCTACAAAGCTGCAGAGTGAAAGAGAACATGTTCCAAGAGACTCTCTCAGAGCTTTTCGACGTTGCCTCGAAGGACGCCTTGAAGGTGATAGACAATGAAGAAGACCACCAATTCCTGATGATGCGACGAGAAGACGTCTTTTCCTACAGTATGGCAGGCCCTGAGAAGATTAATTTTGCCAAGGAATACCACAAGAGATGTCGACAGGAGAAAGATGCTGACAAAGCTCTAAGGTACAAAGAAAGAGAGGCTGCATTCCAGGCTGGAGCTGCTGCTCTTCCATCATCCAGCACATCCACTTCATCCTCTGAAGAATTCAACGCTGAAGACGATGATTATCGTCTGTCGACTTCGACCGAAAGAGCAGATGTACACTCTCATCCTCCGAAACGAAACAATATGTTCACACCACCAGATGTGGTTGCTGCTCTTGATCGTGTCAACCTTCCTGATCGAAGAGCAGTCTTCGTTGTTGGATCAGTCGCTCAAGCCCCGGGCTATGATATTTCTACAATGACTCTTTCACGCAGTTCCATCCGTCATTCAAGAAGGCAAGCAAGGCATGCAGCAGCCAAAGAAGATCAAGCTTCGTTTTCTGTCGAAGGACCCCTTCTTCTTCACTGTTTTGCAAAGGAAACAGCCGAACGAACCGCGGCAATCGTTACGGGAAATGGGATGGAAAAACTCCTAGCCGTGCCAAAAATACAACGAGCTACAGGAGAAGAACAGGGAAAGGCTTGCATTTCGACGATTGATGACTGGAATCTTCGCGGTGAGATCCAAGGTCTCGTATTTGACACAACTGCGTCAAATATTGGCCTTCACAGGGGAGCCTGTACCATGATTAAAAAAGCAGTAGGGAGGGAAATTGTCTGGATCGCCTGTCGCCATCATATCCTTGAAGTCGTCTTGTCAAACACCTGCAACGCACTTCTTGGACCCACAGGTGGCCCGGAAATGGCTCTTTAAAGGTTTTCAGAAAAAATGGCCATCACTTCAGAAGGATTCCTTCATGAAGGTTTCAAACAACCTATTTAGAGATCCAAAGATGTTTCAGTTTCGAGAGGAAATGATCCAGTACTTCACAAAGGCAATGGAGTTTAAATAATCGCGTTATGACTACGAGGAATTGCTACGACTCTGCCTCACCTTCATCGGGTGCCGTGACGAGAAAGAAGTCAAGGTCCGCGCTCCAGGACCAACTCGCCATGCACGCTGGCTGGCCGAGGCCATCTACGTCCTCAAAATTTATCTGTTGAAGCATCAACTACAGCTGACAGCACGTCAGATGGAGCATATCACCGAGCTCTCTCTGTTTATCGTCTTGGTCTACGCAGGTTTTTGGAACGAGGCCCCCGTCGGAATCAACCCTCCTTTCAACGATATTCTGCTTCTTAAAATCTTGCAAAAGTACCCAAATCAGACCATTTCCAAAGCAGCATCCATAGCTCTTCAACGACACCTGTGGTATCTTGGAGAGTATCTCATCGGCCGTGCATTCTTCGATCCTGGAGTCGATGCCGAGACCAAACGGAAGATGGTCGTAAACCTCCAACGTAACGAGAATACCACTGTTACTCGTCGATTGAAGCTTGAAGGAAACATTGAAGATTTGAATTTGTATGAAATGATCACCAAAAGGCTGGCTACGAGGGCAGGAGGAGATCAGACAGCAATTCCCTCTTTCACCAAATCCCGCAAATAAGGCGGGATGCCGCAGAGGGGTCGACCGCACGTCGATCCTGAACCGTTGTCAAACTCCTAAAGTATACCCTAAAAGTATATACAGTATATATATGTGTGTATATATATATATATATATATTAATATATATATATATGTATATATATATATATATATATATAACAAAAGCCTATAACCAATGTCTCTTTTTCTGTGTGGGCTTGTGAGTACTGAGCAATACTCAATTATTGGTAGGCGTAGACTCTTCCATAATTTGAGCATGATGTTGCTTTTCTGCTACGGAAGCTCCTCCAGATGATTCCCATTATCTTTCTAGCCGTTGTGATTTTGATTTTATACTGCTCTCTGAATTCTGCATCCATCGACATTATTACTCCAAGATCCCTAACTTGTGGATTTGGTGTTTTCTGTTTGGCTTGCATAGTTTTGTACACTTTTTTCTGTAGCTCTTTATTATTACCATATCTTAGAAGTTGGAATTTTTCTTCGTTGAACTTCATATTGTTGTCTTCTGCCCACTGGAATAATGTTTCAATGTCGTTTTGTAATTTTCTTATGTCATCTTCGTTCAATATTTCCTTACATATCTTTGTGTCATCTGCGAAGCATGATACAATACTGTCCTTAATATCTGCATCAATATCTGCAATTATTATTTTGAACAGTAAGGGAGCTAATACTGTCCCTTGTGGGACAGAGCTCACGACTTCCGAGACTTCCGATTTAACTCCGTTTACCACCACTCTTTGCGTCAAGAAATGAAATATCGACCTTCCTAGCTTTACAGTAATTCCTGTATTCTTAAGTTTGTGTGCTATGATTCCATGGTCACATTTATTGAAGGCTTTAGCAAAGTCCGTATATAGTATTACATCAGTGTTTAGTCCTCGACAAAATGTTTCTAATATTTTCTCCTGGTGGTCTAGTAGCTGTGACAGGCATGATCTTACCGGCCTGAAGCCATGTTGATTTGGGTTGTATAAGTCTTTTTCTTGTAGGTAGTAGGTAGTTTTGCCTCTAATCATGCGTTCAAAACACTTTATAAGGTGTGAGGTGAGAGCCACTGGACGATAATTTTTAGGCATTGCTCTGTTTCCACCTTTAAATATGGGGGCAATGTTCGCGTTCTTTAAGGGGAGTGGAATTTGTCCTGTGTCGAGTGATTTTCTCCATAGTAAGTATAGCGGTTTTGCAATACTCTCTTTGCATTTCTTTAGAAATGTGGTACTCCATGTGTATGGCCCTAGCGCCGAATTGTCTCGCATCTGTGATAAGGCCGTAATTAAATCTCCTTCCGTGAACTCGAAGTCCATTAATAGGTTTGTGCCGGAATTTATTCTTGGTTGATCTGTATCTGTCGAAAAATTCGTCTGGGTTTTCCACTTCTATCTCGAACTTAGGGGTGCTAAACACAGAGTTAAATTGTTCCCTAAGCAGTTCACTTATTTCTTTCGGGTCATTTGTGTATTATATATATATATATATATATATATATATATATGGGAGCGAATAGTGGAGAGTAGGTTGAGAGACGAAGCGGAAGTGTCAGTGGAACAGTTTGGATTTATGCCGGGAAGGAGAACGACAGATGCAGTTTTTGCATTGAAACAGTTGGCAGAGAGGTACAGAGAGGGGCAGAAGGCGTTGCACTTGGTTTTTATTGACTTGGAGAAGGCATATGATAGGATACCACGGCAGGAAGTTTGAAGATGCTTAAGGGAAAAGACGGTACCGGAGAAGTATGTTAAACTGATCAAGGGGATGTACAGGGGAGTAACAACTAAGGTGAGGAGTAGCGTGGGTGTGTCAGAGAGCTTTGGGGTGGAAGTTGGTCTGCACCAAGGATCAGCTTTGAGCCCCTTCCTTTTCAATGTGGTATTTGATGTGTTGACGGACAGGATTAGAAGGGAGGCGCCGTGGTGCATGATGTATGCAGACGATGTTGTGTTGAGTGGGGAGACGAAAGAGGAGGTGGAGCAGCAGTTGGAAAATTGGAGAGAGGCGTTGGAAAGTAGGGGGATGAGAATTAGCCGAAAGAAGACCGAATATATGAGATGTGATGTGCAGCAGGACCGAGGAGGGGAAGTGACATTGAGTGGAGGGCGTGTTAAGACGGTGGAGTATTTTAAATACTTGGGGTCAACAGTGGATGCAGAGGGGGGAGCAGAGAGAGAGATAAACTGTAGAATACAGTCGGGGTGGAAGAACTGGAGAGACGTATCAGGGGTGCTCTGTGATAAGAGGGTCCCAGTGAAACTGAAGGGAAAGGTATTCAAAACAGTGGTGCGGCCGGCAATGTTGTATGGAATGGAGACTGTGCCAATGAAGAAGAGCAATGAAAGAAAAATCGATGTGGCTGAAATGAAGATGTTGAGATGGATGTGTGGAGTAACGAGGAGGGATAGGGTCAGAAATGAGCATATAAGAGGAACAGTGAAGGTGGCGGAAGCATCTAAAAAGGTGCAGGAGGCCAGGCTGAGGTGGTATGGACACGTCAGGAGAAGAGAGGAGTATGTGGGGCGCAGAGTGCTGGAGATGGAGTTGCCGGGACGGAGAAGAAGAGGAAGACCGAAGACGAGATGGAGGGACTGTGTGGTGGCGGACATCAGGGAGAAGGACTTGGAGGAGGACGCGGTATACGACAGAGGAGAGTGGAGAAGACGAACCAAAAACAGCGACCCCATGTAAAGATGGGATAATAAGCTGCGGAAGAAGAGAGAGAGATATATATATACACACACACACACACACACGAGGTTAATTCAATAAGTATCCGCACTTTTTATTTTCACAATTTTATTTTCATATCTGATAGATTATAAACACATCACTTCTCAACATAGTGTCACTGTTTCTCAATACACTTAGTCCAGCGATCTACAAGCTTCCTAATGCCATCACAAAAGAATGTTTTTGGCTGTCTGACCTCTCAAAGCGTCTTTTAGTGGTCCAAACAGGTAAAAATCCGAAGGTGCCATGTCTGAACTGTAGACTGGATGGTCGAGAACTTCAAATTTAATTTCTTGAAAGCATTTTCTAGTCTGTGCAGCGGTATGAGGGCGCGCATTGTCGTGTAACAGACTAACACCTTCCGACAACCTCCCTCTCCGTTTGTGCGAATTGCTTGCTTTAACTCATTCCGAAGCATGTCAGAATACGATGCACTTGTTACTGTAGTTCCATGCTCTAGATAATGTTCAAGGATAGGGCCTCGTGTATCCCAAAACAGTGTTGCGCTTTGAACTTCCTTGCAACGGGAGATGTTGGACGCTTCCATTGCATGCTCTCTCGTTTGCTTTCTGGTTCATAGTGATGGATCCAGGTTTCATCTCCAGTGATAATGCGCTACGACTACACTTGTGCTCTTCTGTCAACTGTTTGGGCACCCATCTTGCACAAACCTTGTGAAAGCCAAGAATGTCATGAACTATCGAATAGGCTGACCGTTGACTGATGTCTAATGAAGATGCAATTTTTTTTATTGTTAATCTTCTGTCATCGAAAATCATGGCTCTGGCTTCTTCCTGCTTGTCACCACTGGTTGATGTTGACGGTCGTCCTGAGCGCTGAGCATCTGTCACACATGTCCGACCTTCCTTGAACATTTGAATCCACTCGTACACACTTCGCCGTGGTAACGCATTATTCCCATACTGATATGTGACAGCTACGCGTAGCCTAAATAAGCCTATACTGTTGCTAGCCTAAATAAGCCTATAGATCTCACTTTAGCTAGTTATTTCGAGCATACAGGGTGTCCCATAAGTCCGGCATCATAGGAGAAATTCATGTTTTTCTTATTTCTCCAAACCATAATTCGTATTTTTTTCTCTTTCTACAGGCCATAATGTCTGTGAGCAAGGAAGAACGAATCCAGATAATTCTACTCATAGGAAATCGTAGTCAAAGAGAGGTCGCTGCTGAATTTAACAGACTGCATTCAGACCGCGAGCCAATAACACAGATTTGTGTCAGCAGACTTGTTGCAAAGTTTAAGGAAACAGGATCCATAGAAGATAAATCACGCAGTGAACCTTCAACGAGGTCCACTGACGATGATACAGCGACTGCTATCCTGGCTCATTTTAACAGAAGTCCCAATAAGTCTCTTCGGCGATTGTCCGCCGAGACAGGAGTGTCGAAAAGTGGCATCCATCGCATTCTTCAGGCTCACAAATGGCATCCATATAAACTTCAGATCCTACAGAAATTAAGCGAAGATGATCCCGACCGGTGGATGGAATTTTGTGAATGGGCTACGGAACAATATGCTCGTGATGCCAATTTCCCGTCCACCATTCTATTCAGTGACGAGGCTGTTTTTTATGGAAATGGTGAGGTAAATGGACAGAACACCCGCTACTGGTCTCAAAACAACCCTCACTGGTATACCTCTTCAAAGGAACAAGGTGCATCTCGGGTGATGGTATGGTGTGGCATTTGGAAGGATCGTATCATAGGCCCCCTCTTTTTCGATGAACATGTCACTGGAGGCACCTACCTACGTATGCTCAAGGAAGAAGCATTTCCCAGTGTCTTCAACGACGAAGGAAATTTCCCAACATGGTTCCAGCAAGACGGCGCTCCTGCACATTACAGCACCCAAGTAAGGGAATACCTGTACCAACAATTCCCTGGTCATTGGATAGGACGTCGAGGGCCTGTGGAATAGCCAGCTAGAAGCCCGGATCTCACGCCACTAGATTTTTATCTCTGGGGCCACTTGAAAGCGCTGGTATACGCAGAGAAAATTAGGAGTGTTGAACATTTGCGGCAGCGCATTATTGGGGCATGTAACACCATTACTCCTGACATCATTCACCGTGTGCTTGCTGACTGGGTATCACGTCTGAATTTGTGTATTGAAAACAATGGTGGACACATTGAGCACGTTCTGTAAATAAAAGCTTTTGTTTTGCCTTTTTTTATTATTTTTTCTATGATGCCGGACTTATTGGACACCCTGTATATTATATATACTATATTATCACTAAAATAAAAAGTGCGGATACTTATTGAAGTACCCTCGTGTGTATATATTTATATATATATATATATATATATATACACACACACACACACACACACACACACACACACATATATATATGCTGCAAACCCACAAGGAAAAAGAAAAACGATTCCAAGACCTTTCGTGTATTCAGAGCTACACTTCGTCAGGGAATGAAGAGAGAAGGCAAGATGCCCATAAATATATACAACGTAGCGGAAACCAAAACAATTAGCACATACTTAACAAGTTAATGAGAGGCAAAGGAATTTTAACAAGATATTGTCAATTTTATACATTCCCGCACTGTTATTGAAGTTGTTTTTAAAATGGATAAATGCACATTCTAGAATATTTCTTTCTATTATATCTCTGTTTTCAACAAGCGCTTTAGAGCTATCCCACTTGATGATATGAAGATGCATATACACATATACATATACACATATATACATATATAATATACACACACACACATATATATATATATATATATATATATATATATGAAAAAAAAACCCACTCTAATAGACAGAGTTTATTTCCACAACAGTTTCGACGCCCACTGGCATCCTCCTCGGGTGGATACAGAAACACGGGTTCGTGTTTCTGTATCCACTCGAGGAGGATGCCAGTGGGCGTCGAAACTGTTGTGGAAATAAACTCTGTCTATTAGAGTGGGTTTTTATTTTCATATTTTGACCTTCACGTAGAAAAAGTGAAGTTTTTTGCACACATATATATATACATATATATATATATATATATATACACACACACACACACACATATATACAGGGTGTCCCGTAAGTCTGGACCCATAGGGAAAAATAATAAAATTACAAAATAGTCAAAAAATTTATTACATAATCTGTTCAAAGTGTCCGCCGTTGTGTCGCACACAGTTGAAGACGCAATCTCCACTGCGACAGCACTTTCTGAATCACAGTCGCAGAAATTTCTTGTCACGCCTCCACAATGCGTGCTTTAAGGTGGAAAATGTTCTGAAGTTTGACCTCGTACACTTTGGCTTTCAAGTGGCCCCACAAATAAAAATCATAATAAAAAATAATAAAAAAATAATAACAATAAAATAATAATAATAACATAATAAAAAAATATATTATAAATCCCTATGGGTCCAGACTTACGGGACACCCTGTATATATATATATATATATTATATATATATATATATATATAGTCATGCGGTTTGCTTCTACAAAGCTTCAATTTAATATTTAGGAGAAATCCAATGACAAGGAGGAATGTAAATGCCATGAAAAGTCTTCTTTAATGCGCAACGTTTCGAGCAATACGCTCATCATCAGGCTAGATAATAACAATATGAAATTAGAATCAATAAATAAATGTGAACAAGACAAAATAATTTCTATAAAAAGACTAAAAGAAGAGGGTTAAATTCAAAGTTATAAAAATTTACATATAAAATTACAAGAAATTTAAAAGCTATTTTTAAATTACATATAGTAAATTTGAAATTAGTACACTGGAATAATTAACACTAATACAATGGAATAATTAACACTAATACAATGGAATAATTAGCACTACGAACCTTTCAATGCTGGTTCCGAGGCACGAGTAATTTAAAACAAAACAAAACAGGAAACAAGCTATGGGTTGGGCGGTTGGAGTTATAAGTTAGGGGAGGGGGGATTATAAAAAATTGGGGTGGGGGGAGGGGAGTTGGGGAGGGGGGGTTTATAAAAAATTTAGAGGGACAGCTGAGGAATCCACGTTTAGAGAAGGGGTCAGTGTTTTAATATAAAGAGATTCCAAAATTCTAAGTGAGTTAGGACAAGAATTACAACCGAGAATTTTAAAATTATCTAAAGTGACATCAGTTTTACATTTTATACTGTGTTCCCGAATACTGGAGGCTTCTATTTTATTTAAAATTTTACCTGTTCGGCAACTTATTCCCATATGCGAATAGAAATTATTTTGTCTTGTTCACATTTATTTATTGATTCTAATTTCATATTGTTATTATCTAGCCTGATGATGAGCGTATTGCTCGAAACGTTGCGCATTAAAGAAGACTTTTCATGGCATTTACATTCCTCCTTGTCATTGGATTTCTCCTAAATATTATATATATATATATATATATATATAAACATATACATATATATACACCACACGTATATATATATATATATATATATATATATATATATATATATATACACACATGCAATAAAATCACAAGACAACACGTAATCTTTTTAATAAGCAAAGAGCCACAGGGAAAAGGAAAAGGAAACAGGAAGTCCAAGCGCTTTCGTGATATATTCACATCTTCAGGGACACTCGTCTATTCTCTGAAAGGTCTTCTTATCTGGCAGACGGCGATTCGGAAACCTTTCTATAACAGACGTCTTGCTGCGAGATGCATGTCTGTCATTTCTCTGTCTGCCATTTCTCTGTCTGCCATTTCTCTGTTTGAATAAGCCTTAATTCTCACTTCAAATGCACACTACACTATCACTGAATAGCACAAAAACTTCTAAGGTTTTTTTTCGCTGGACTACACTCACAAACATTGTCAGCAAGCAGTTTTTGTAAACTGTTTGCGGAAAGAATTGCTGGAACACAAAACGGGCTGTAACTCTGAAACAAAGCGATTTCGGGCATATGTTTATATAATTTTTTTTCATTGTTTTCAGGTCCTGAATCCATCCTGAAAGTGCGTCCCACATGTTATGAAACACCCTGTGTATATACACACACACACACACACACACACACACATATATATATATATATATATATATATATATATATATATATATATACCTCGTTAACCTCGTTCGGGTTCCGTGCGTTGGTCTTTCTTCACCCGAAGGTCAAACTGGTGACCCCGCCTCTAGGTCTGGCTTGGTGGAGGAGCGAATTACTCTCTTGCGCTCTCCACCATACATAGCCAGGTACACCCGGCTCATCTGGTACCGTCCTGAGCCAGGCATCTAGTCTTCTCTTCAAGACTTCAACTTTGACCCCTGTAACGTTTCTGAGGTGTTTTGGAAGCTGGTTAAAAAGTCTTGACCCGCTGACAACCAAGCTATTTTCCTTCAGTGTTGAGGAGGTCCCTTGTCGGGCCTTTAATTTGGAAACATTACACATTCTGCCCTTCCTATTTTCCAGCATTGTTTGCAATTGCAATGTTGCAAATGTTGTTCAGTGTTGCAAATGAGGATGTTGTAAAGGGGAAGGGGGTTATGCAACAAGGGGGTTATCCCCCAAGTTGCGATGATTGGGGGGGAGATTTGGGGGGAAAAGGGAGGATGACTTCCCCCAAAGGGGTAACCTTAATCTAAGAGAGAGAGAGAAAGGAGGAGGAGGAGGAGAGTCTTTGGGGGAGAAGTTGGGATGTCCTCAGCCCCAAAATGGAAATCCTAACCTAAGAAGGTAAGACTTAACTTAAGAAGGATAGAGAGTTGTTTCGTCCAGAGGAGCCAGACGCATAATGAGAGTTCATCCGAGCGCCAGCTGTCTTATAAAGTCCTAATTATCCAGTTGGCTTAATCCACACACACACACATACACACACACACACACACACACACACACACATATATATATATATATATATATATATGGGATGAAGTTCCCAATTAAACTCGTGAAATGAATGAATGCTGCACACCCACAAGGAAAAAGAAAAACGATTCCAAGGCCTTTTGTGTATTCCCTAACGAGGTGTACCCCTGAATACACGAAAGGCCTTGGAATCGTTTTTTTTTTCCTTGTGGATTTGCAGCATATATATATATATATATATATATATATATACACACACACGATGGTGTTAAGTTGTATATCAAAGATAATATTGCGAACGTTATAAAAGTAATGCACAGAATTCCAGAACCGATAGATTCGACTATAGCAGAACTTAAATTGAACGATTTGAAACCTGTTGTTGCTGTTATATATAGGCCCCCTAATCAAACAGCTGATACGGACGAAGCGTTATATCGTGAACTAAAGAGAATAATAGGTAGTGAGGAGGCCTTAGTTATAAGTGACCGAGCAGACCTTAGTTATGGGTGACTTTAATTGCACCAACGTTAATTACAATACAATGCAGGGAGACGCGGAAGGTAATCGTTTAGTTAATTTTCTCGAGGATTGCTTTCTTATTGAAAAGGTTGGAGAACCTACGAGGTTGGACAGAATTTTAGATTTAGTAATAACTACTGATGATAGGCTAATCACTGATCTTCAAGTAATAGAACCGCTGAGCAATAACGATCACAATATGGTGTGTGTATATATATAGTCTATATATATTTAAATTCGACTCGTGTAAATATGCATGGCGGGTTATTATGAGCCAGAAGTTATAATGAGTTCGGAGTCCAGTTCCCTCGAATTGTCTGTTAAATAATTTTAAATTAAATGTTAGGGCTTACGTCTTCGCAGAATCTAAGCTCGCATGATGATATAATTTTCAGTTTTATGTTTTTAATACAGGTTGAAAAGCGTATGGTGCGTTCTATACGTTCATATATTAGGAAGGCGCCTCGGTGGTGTAGTGGTTAGCGTCGCTGACTACGAATCCATCGGCCCCGGGTTCGAGACCCGACGGCAGCCGGCGCGCAGCAAAACCCAGCTGTTCATCCTTCCACACAATAAAGAAAGTGGTTGGTATATAAATGGGTACCCTAGGTGGCCTAGTGGTTAAGACGCTGGGCTGCTGATGGGGCGTGGTTCGGATTCCACGTTAAACTGTAGGTCTAAGGTGGAGTGAAAAACTTGACCTTCGTCAGAATGAACATTTCTGGCGGAAGCTAACCAAAAGGGTAACCAAACGTAAAGGATTCAAAGTATTTTTGTGTTCTTTTGTACAGAAAATGATGTTTTTTATACGAGATCTGATATCATAAAGTATTAAATTATAACATTTTAAACGTCGCATAACGGTACGCTTGAGTTTGTAAAGACATGTTTGGTACAGCTTGTGACAAAAACAATAAGCATGTACGTTCTGTGTGATTGATGTAAATACTGTGATTGACTGGTGCGAAAGAAAAGTGAAAAGAACAAATACGTTTATTATAAGAATTATGAGGAATTGTGAACAGTCGATAAGATAGAGACGTGATAACACTGGTCAACACTCATTTTATTGCCAATCATATTAGAGTGATTTTGGGGTAACTTTGTGGTGCTGATTCCGAATATGACATCGGTTTTGCTAGATTGGCTCTAATTTATGAGATAATTGGTACCCCATTGAAACACGTAAAAACGCAAAAAATTTAATGTTCAGGCGGAGCCTACTTACTGGTTGGGTGGCCGATGACTTATATACGGAGGGGGAATATTCTAGAATGATCGCGGAGTAAACACTAAGAATATTCGCGTGTCTCACCATCTAGAATGTTCCGGTAGTTTCCCATATGCACGCGTTATGGTTACGTTTCCTATTAATTGAAGGTATTCATTATCTCAAGAACTAGAGCCAAATCGGAAAAACTACTTTCATTTTGGAATTCAGCAACCCCAAAATACCCTAAATTCGTACGAATTTCCTTGGCAACGAATCAAAAAATTTTTTTTGTTGAGCTGTGTAATTTAGGTAATGTGAATAGGTGCTAACTATGAATGAAACTAGTAAGATTCTTGATGAAAAATCTCTCAACTTTCAGTACATATGTATTTCCCACTGAATCTATTTAAAAATGCTAACCTCCCACAAACTCGACATCCCGTTTTCTTTAATTGCATCTAATAAGAAAGTTTGTTTTTACCCAAACCTACTTATTTGGATATTGTTATATATATATTATATATATATTATATATATATTATATACAGGGTGTCCGAGAATTATCTGTACAATTTTTGGCTGTTATTAAAAGTCAACCATGAAGTGTAGAAATTCCAGTGTTGTCCCATTTTACAGAGAATCTCATTAAGTTTTTCTGATACCAAGTTTTGACAAGTTTTTTAGAAATTCCAGTGTGTCCGAACATTATCTGTACAATTTCATCTTTTAATAAAATTCCTGATAACACGTAAAATTCTTAAACAAGATTACTTGGAATCTGTATTTTCAAAAGTTTCTTTTATTAAAGTAACGTTGTTACAAACATTCGATATGTGCACCATTAGTGATTCGCAAAACATCCAATCGATACTCCAAATGTTGCCATGTACGCTGCAGCATATCCACATCAATTCGCTCAATAGCAGCTGTAATTCTTGCTTTTAAATCATCAATGTCTGTCACCCGCGTACATTGTATATATATATATATATATATATATATATATATATATGAAATAGGATCCCTCCTAAGGAGATGTAGTTTTACATTTAGGATAAAAAAGAAGACGTAGAGCAAAAAAGTCATTATATTTGGCTGCAGCCGACGTTTCGGGCAACTCTACCCATTTCCAAGGCCTAATAAATAAAAGCTAAAATTAATACATGACAAAAATATATGAATGTCGAGAACTAAAACTAATTTAGAGTACAAAATTAAAACTGTTCAAGAATAAAAATTAAAATTACAAAGCAGAAACAGGCATAAGCCAAAATCAATTCAAAAGTAAAAATTATGTAAATGACAAAAATATACGAATGATAAAAATAATAAAACTTAAAACTAAAAACATTCAAACGTAAAATAGTTAAAAAACTTTACTAATAAAAAGTTAAACGGAATAAAAAGTTAAACGAAAAATCACAAGAGCAAACCAACACACCATACTCACTTGACAGCCACAAAAAACTGAGGCGAAAAGGAGACAGGGTCACAAGGAAAAAAAAAATGTTTAGTATGTAGTTATTCTAATTAATATAAAGGGGGTAACAGCTAGAATCAATATTTAAACTGGAGTTCAAAAATTTAAGACATAAAGATTCGTAAATACGGAGGAGGACGGGTATTTTAATGATTTAAGAATTTTAAAATTGTTAACGGAAATGTCAACCTTACACTTGATAGAATGATTTCTAATAGCAGACTGTTCCTTTTTCGATAAAACTTTCCCTGTCCTATGGTTAATACCCATATGGGAGCAAAATCTCGCCTGCAAGGAACGAACTGTACTGCCAACGTAGTTCCCCTGGGAACACCCAGGGCAGGTAAACAAATAAACAACAGAACAGCTCATCGCAGGGGGGATTTTGTCCTTACATCGGAAAAAACATTCAAGGGTATTATTATTTACAAAAGCAATCTTAAAATCAGTGTGAAAATAAAATTTCCTCACAACACTCAACAATTGCTTTTTCACAAAAGTGTTAAAATGGTAGATATCAGGTAAAACAAGATATTTACAATTCTTTGGAACATCATACGTTGGGATAAGGTTGGGGGAATATATATTATTAAGAAATTTACCAATAACACCTCCTAGAAGATCCCGTGGAAAACCATTTTTAAAGAAAAAATCAGTAAGGAATTCAAACTCATTATGAAGCAGAGCAAAGTTCGAGCACATATTATAAGCTCTATGCACCAAAGTGCGAATGGAACTTAATTTGTAATTAAAGTCGCAAAAACTATAAAAATTAAAACACGAACCCGTAAACCTAGGCTTCTGGTATGTAGAAGTTAAAACGGTCGAGCCAGATTTGGAGACCAAAACATCAAGGAAAGGAATAGAACCTTCAACTTCCTTTTCCTGTGTAAATACAATGTTCTTATGCAGTGTGTTCAGAAAACTTCCACAAACTGAACTGATTGATTATCCGTTTGGAGTAGAGCAAACGTATCATCAACATAACGTCTGTACAATTTGGGCTTAAGGTGAGGGGGCACTCACAGAAGACCCTTTCCTCAAGATGCAACATGAAAATATTTGCAAAGACGGGACCCAAGGAGCTCCCCATCCCCACTCCAGCCAGCTGACGGTAAACTACCCATTGAAAACTAAAAAAGTTACCCTTGACTGCCAAATTCAGAAGCTGCTCAAACTGTGCTCTGCCAAAGCCGTGAAAAAGTGAGTCCGGCTGTGGAAAAGCTTTATTCAAAATAATTGTAATGGTCTCATCCAAGGGGACATTTGTAAAGAGGGAACATACATCGAAACTTGTCATAAACAAAGAATTCATATCAAACTTCTTAATATCCGACGCAAAGGAAAAACTATCCTTAACACTGTACGAGTTCACGGTAAATGAAGATAACAATGAGACAAGAAATTTGGCAAGTTTGTAATTAGCCAAAGGATAAGACGCTAAAATTGGGCGCAATGGAACGCCGACTTTATGAACCTTAGGTAGACCATACATAAGGCCCAAAATAAGAGTCTGAAACGTACAATTCATCATAAGTGGAGGAGTTAATAGTCCATTCCTGTTTAAGCTTAAGCAAAACACGGTTAACCTTGTCTTCCAATCGCTGAATAATTTTAGGAGCCTGTTCATCTACCTTAGCAAATTTTAATGAATCAGAAAGAATATCAAGCATTTTTTTAATATAATCCGTTTTATTCATAACCACAACACCACTACCCTTATCTGGTTTAGTAATGACAATAGATTCATTTCCCCCCCTCACCTTAAGCCCAAATTGTACAGACGTTATGTTGATGATACGTTTGCTCTATTCCAAACGGATAACACTGCCCAACACCAATTTTGCTGATTTAATTCTAACACCTGTTTTTAGGTAACTTTGGTGTGCTGATTTAAAAAATCACCTTTGTTTTTGCCTATCACGTCAGGTTTTCGAACAATCAAATACGGATATTTTGGAGATATCGCATTTTGCCAGGGTTATGCGCAACTTTTTTTCTTTTCAAAAAATAAGTTTTTACATACTCAGAATCAGCATGGAAAAGTAAACAATTGTGCAGGGAGTGAACTTTAATATACAATGGTAATATTGACACATAAAGTGATTAAAAGTGTTTAAATAAGCAAAAAATGAATCCATATTAAAGCAAGCACGGGACCAGTTTTCTTAACATTGTCTTTTTCTTGTTTTCTTACTTTTCAGTGCTGATAAATTTTCTCTTATAGGACTTCCTAGAATGAGAGATGTCAAGACAATCTCTTTGCAGGCTCCAGCAGTAGTAGTCAGCCATCATATGGGTATCCCATCTTCCTTGGTATCGTTCTTCCATCACTTTGATATCTTGGTGGAACCTTTCACCTTGCTCTTCACTAACATCACCAAGATTTTCTGGAAATTTATCCAAATGACTGTTGAGATAGTGAACTTTAATGCTCATGTTGCAACCCAACTGCTGAAAGTTAACAAGTAACGTCACTAGCGGAACCGGCTGCTCTCACTCCGCCAATGGGAAATCTCTCTCAGATCATGACATCACGCTCACACCTGGGGAAATCACAGATACCCAAGATTTTAATATGTTGTACATGACCTTTAGATTTAATGCACAGATGTGCGTATTCCACAGATAAAATTTTAACAGCAAAACAGCTGTTAACAGGTCTCAAAAATCAACAATTTTGATAAGCGCCCTTCATGGATCACCCAAAAGAGGCATATTGCATTGCACGAAAACCTGATGTGTTGGACAAAATCTAAGGTGATTTTTGAAATCAGCACATCAATATTATCCAGAAACAGGTCTTAGAATTAAATCAGCAGCAAAAAAAGTTTTTTTTGTTGGGCAATGTAATCAATCAGTTCAGTTTCTAAGTTTTCTGAACACACTGCATAAGAACATTGTATTTACGCAGGAAAAGGAAGTTGAAGGTTCTATTCCTTTCCTTGATGTTTCGGTCTCCAAATCTGGCTCGACCGTTTTAATTTCTACATACCAGAAACCTACGTTTACGGGTTTGGGTTTTAATTTTTATAATTTTTGCGACTTTAATTACAAATTAAGTTCCATTCACACTTTGGTGTGTAGAGCTTATATTATTTGCTCCAACTTTGCTCTGCTTCATAATGAGTTTGAATTCCTTACTGATTTTTTCTTTAAAAATGGTTTTCCACGGGATCTTGTAGGTGTTATTAGTAAATTTCTTAATAATGTATATTCCTCAACCTTATCCCAACGTATGATGTTCCTAAGAATTGTAAATATCTTGTTTTACCTGATATCTACCATTTTAACACTTTTGTGAAAAAGCAATTGTTGAGTGTTGTGAGGAAATTTTTATTTTCACACTGATTTTAAGATTGCTTTTGTAAATAATAATACCCTTGGATGTTTTTTCCGATGTAAGGACAAAATCCCCCCTGCGATGAGCTGTTCTGTTGTTTATTTGTTTACCTGCCCTGGGTGTTCCCAGGGGAACTACGTTGGCAGTACAGTTCGTTCCTTGCAGGCGAGATTTTGCTCCCATATGGGTATTAGCCATAGGACAGTGAAAGTTTTATCGAAAAAGGAATAGTCTGCTATTAAAAATCATTCTATCAAGTGTGAAGTTGACATTTCTGTTAACAATTTTAAAATTCTTAAATCATTAAAATGCCCGTCCTCCCTCCCTCCGTATTTACGAATCTTTGTGTATTGAATTTTTGAACTCCAGTTTAAATATTGATTCTAGCTGTTACCCCCTTTATATTAATTAGAATAACTACATACTAAAATTTTTTTTTTCCCTTGTGACCCTGTCTCCTTTTCGCCTCAGGTTTTTGTGGCTGTCAAATGAGCATGGTATGTTGGTTTGCTCTTGTGATTTTTCGTTTAACTTTTTATTCCGTTTAACTTTTTATTAGTAAAGTTTTTAACTACTTTACGTTTGAATGTTTTTAGTTTTAAGTTTTATTATTTTTATCACTCGTATATTTTTGTCATTTATATAATTTTTACTTTTGATTTGATTTTGGCTTATGCCTGTTTCTGCTTTGTAATTTTAATTTTTATTCTTTAACAGTTTTAATTTTGTACCCTAAATTAGTTTTAGTTCTCGACATTCATATATTTTTGTCATGTATTAATGTATTAATTTTAGCTTTTATTTATTAGGCCTTGAAAATGGGTAGAGTTGCCCGAAACATCGGCTGCAGACAAATATAATTACTGTTTTGCTCTACGTCTTCGTTTTTATCCTAAATATATATATATATATATACAGGGTGTCCCTTAAGTCTGGAACCATATGGCAAAATAAGTAATTCATGTTTTTCCGTTTATGCAAGTGCTCATGATATCTTTGAGTAAAGAAGAATGCATCCAGGTAATTCTGCTCGTAGGAAATCGGAGTCAGAGGGAGGTCGCTGAGGAATTTAACAGATTGCATCCGGACCGCGCGCCGATAACACACAGCTGTGCCAGCAAACCTGTAACAAATTTCAGGGAAACGGGATCCATAGGAGATAAACCACGCAGTGGACCTCCAAGGACATCCACCGACGACGACACAGCCGCTATTATCCTCGCTCATTTCACAAACAGTCCCCAAAAGTCTCTTCGGCGTTTTTATTGCCGTTTTTATCATTTTTCCCTAAGGTTCCAGACGTACGGGATACCATGTATATATATATATATATATATATATATATATAAGCAAACAACCACATGGAAAAGGAAAAGTAAACACGAAATCCGAGCCCTTTCGTGATATTTTCACATCTTCCTATTTCTTTCTTGTCCCTGAAGATGTGAATATATCACGAAAGCGCTTGGATTTCGTGTTTACTTTTCCTTTTCCCTGTGGTTGTTTGCTTATTGAAAAGATCACGTGTTTTTCTATGATTTTACTGCATATATATATATATATATATATATATATTATATATATATATATAATAATAATAACAAGAGTAGTAACAACTAATAGTCGTTAAAAGAAAGTTAAACTTAACTACTAATCTGAAAACAATTACTGTGAGAAATATATAGCAAGATTGGGGTAGAGTTGCCAGATGCTTTTAATACGAAGGGAATTGAAATCAATATATTTAATTTAAATACTCTTAACATGTGTACATATATATAATAAAAAATCAATATTGGTAATAATGTTTAAGTGGATGTTTAGAGGAGGAAAACAGATTTGATGTTTTAGTTTTAAAGCCGCAATACGCAACTTGATGTTCTTTTCACACACGCAACTTTATAACGAAATTTGATGTGCAGTAAAATTATTAGTTAACATACCAGAAGATGGCCTGTGAATGTGAATGTGATGGTATATATCGATGTAAATAACAGAAAACTACATATTTAAAAGTAAATAAACAATTAAGCATGTGTTATGAATATATAAAAAGTTCATGTATTTGAGCTTCAGATCCGATGAAAATAAGTCAGTTTCCCTTAAGAAAAGAGAGAAATTAATATATTTAAATTAAAATAATAAGCCTTCATTTTATTTTTCATAATACAGATATTGAACAAAAAAAAAATGTTTTTGATTTAAAACGTGTTTAACCTGAATTTGTTTTTTGTGATGTTCGCAATTTGTTAACATATGAAAATGGAATTAAATTTGAAGAGGTAATGTTGTATTAGAATATAATAATATGCTTTGAGAATACAATACAAGCCATTGTATGTTTTGAAGTCGATGCATACTCTCGTTATGTCTATTAAACGCTTTTTCAGATATTTATTTTAAGTTTTTATTTCTAATGTTTAAGGGTATAAGTTCAAAATTGAGTGTCAAACTCTGTCTTTGTCTGCTCTTGTCTGTTTCTGTTTGTTTGTTTTTGTTTGTACTCATGAAAGACCGTGAAAGAACCCCAAAGGAGGATTTTTTGTCTCATGTAGGAAGGCGAGGATGAATCCTTTTTAATTTTTTTTAATTTAAAATTTTTTTATTTTATTTTTTCCCCAAGGAGGATGGAGGTGCCCTCAAGGGACAAGTGCCCTTCATTAAGACCTGTGAGGCCTCATAAATGGGTTAGAAACTTAAGGAAGGGGTGCCCCTTATAACGGAGGCGAGGCCTCCAGGAGGCCCCTCCAAAGGCAAGTTTCAAAGCAACGGAAATTGCTCTAGCCTTTTGCCATCATACTACTCGTGCGAAAGTAAACAACAAGCCCTTGTGGCTTACGTCTAGAGTAGGAGATATTATAAAGAGTAGAGATAGGGCTTATAGGCTATATAAGTGCGATAAAGACAATTTGTGGTTACGAAACAACTACATATCTCAAAGGTGTGAAGCGAAAAGTGTAATAAAAAGTTCAAGCGCGAATTTGAAATCTCCATAGCTCGTGACGGCAAAGAAAACCCCCAAGCGATTTTTTCAATGTCAACAATAGGAATCCAGTAAAAAGTGTCTTGGGGCCGTTGAAAAATTTTGAAGGAAAGCTAGTTCCTGAAAAACAAGCAAATGGCTACCTTGCTAAACGAATTTTTTACGTCAGTTTTTACTATACAAGATGTAACGAATATCCCTACGGACATATACATAATACCTTTTCATAACGGTAATATTTTGGATAATATAGTGGTTAGTGAAAGGGAGGTAATGCGTTATATTGCTAAAACGAAAATGCGTAAATCACCGGCATTGTTGTGCCGCTAACAAAGATTTTTAATGCGTCTATTTCCGAGGGGTGCGTACCAGATAATTTCAAGTAGCAAATATAACACCTATCTTTAAGAAAGGCGATAAAGGTGCGGCGGAAAGTTATAGGCCAATCAGTTTAACGTCTGTTGTAGGTAAGCTACTGGAATCAATAATTAGGGATCGTATAGTCGAACACTTAGAATTGCATAACTTGGTTAGAATACGCAGCACGGTTTTAGGCGAAACAAATCTTACTTAACTAATTTTTTAGAATTTTTTCAAAGCGTGGTTGAAGTTTACGATAGTCATCGGGCGGTTGATGTAGTGTATTTAGATTTTCAAAAAGCGTTTGACACCGTATCGCACAAAAGACTCATTGGAAAAAATAAGGATCATGGAATCAGAGGTGTAGTAATAAATTGGATAGAAGAGTGGTTGCGAGGTAGGAAACAGAGAGTGGTCATTGATGGAGCAGAGTCGTGTTGGGCTAATGTAGCGAGCGGCGTTTCTCAGGGTTCTGTATTGGGCCCCTTGCTTTTTCTTATATATATTAACGATTTAAATGTCGACCTAGTTAGTACAGTTTCAAAGTTTGCGAATGACACGAAGTTGGGTGGTTGGGCGATTAATGACGAAGATGGAGGTAAAATCCAGGAAGATCTGAATAAAATCGTTGATTGGTCAGTCACATGGCAAATGAGATTTAACGTCGATAACGATAAGTGCAAAATTTAACATATAGGTTCGCGTAACGGAAATTTTGCGTATAATATGTCAGGGAAGGAGTTAGCAAGCGTAGAGTAGGAAAAAGATTTAGGAGTTATAGTCACTGGTGATTTAAAAGTGGCGAAACAAAATACAGCAGAGGTCAATAAAGCGAACAAAGTGATAGGTTTTATAGCTCGGAATTTTGAGTACAAATCGCGCGATATTATAGTTCCTCTTTATAAATCATTAGTTAGACCCTATTTGGAGTACGCGATTCAATTTTGGAATCCGCATATGCGCAAAGATATAGACAAAATCGAAAGAGTTCAAAGACGAGCAACTAAGATGATTCCGTCGCTTCGGTCGAAGTCTTACGAGGATAGGCTTAAGGAGTTAAAATTGACTACACTCGAGAATAGGAGGCTGAGGGGCGATCTAATCCATGTTTTTTAAATTATGAATGGGTTCGATAAGGTAGATAGAGATAGCTTATTCGAAATATCTCAATATAATATGACTAGAAATAACGGGTGTAAGTTGACAAGTCGAAGGTTCGAGACAGCAGTTGCCAAAAACGTTTTTACGCATAGAATAGTAAATAGGTGGAATAGTTTGCCCGTAGAAGTAATTAGTAGCACGTCTATAAACATGTTTAAAAATTGATTAGACGCATATGTTGATAGGCTGGGTATAGTTTAAGGTAGTAAAATTAAGGCTTTGTGGTTCGGAACCCACGTAAAATTGTAGGTCCCCTCCGCCACCACGGAGGACATGCACAATACACAATTACGGACACAGTTAGGTAGACCAGCCATGAGTGGATCATAGGTTCTTTGTTGGTCTGAAACATTATAACATTATTATATATATATATATATATATATAATATATCGGTCGTGTAGTGGGTAGCGTTGCTGACTACGAATCCATCGGCCCCGGGTTCGAGACCCGACGCAGACGGCGCGCAGCAAAAACCATGCTGTTCATCCTTCCACAAAATAAAGAACGTGGTTGGTAGATAAATGGGTACCCTAGGTAGCCTAGTAGTTAAGACGCTGGGCTGCTGATGGGGCGTGGTTCGGATTCCACGTTAAACTGTAGGTCTAAGGTGGAGTGAAAAGCTTGACCTTCGTCAGAATGAACAATTCGGGCGGAAGCTAACCAAAGGTTACCAAACCAAAGGTTATATATATATATATATATATATATATATATATATATTATATATATATATATATGGTGTCCCGTAAGTCTGGAACCATAGGGCAAAATGATAAAAACGGCAATAAAAACGCCGAAGAGACTTTTGGGAACTGTTTGTGAAGTGAGCGAGGATGGTAGCGGCTGTGTCATCGTCGGTGGATGTCCTCGAAGGTCCACTGCATGGTTTATCTCCTATGGCTCCCGTTTCCCTGAACTTTGCTACAAGTTTGCCGACACAGTTGTGTGTTATCGGTGCGCGGTCCGGATGCAATCTGTTAAATTTCTTAGCGACCTCCCTCTGACTCCGATTTCCTACGAGCAGAATTACTGGACGCGTTCTTCCTTACTCAAAGACATCATGGGCATTGGGCACTTGCATAAACGGAAAAACATGAATTACTTATTTTACCCTATGGTTCCAGACTTATGGGACACCCTGTATATATATATATATATATATATATATATATATATATATATATATATACACAACGGCCACTCAATATATTTTGCCCCACCTTTTTTACAAATGGAAGTCTGAAGGTGCCAGATTCAGGTTGTATGGAGGGTGGGGTAACAGTCAAGCGTATTTTTGGGGCGCGTCTTTTTTCTGAACAGGACGTCCTATCCGCGGATAGGACGACAAGTTAACGGATAGGACGCAAAAAGTATATTTGCTGTGGTTATATGGCTAAATTATTGGCAGAAATAGATTCAGCATACACGATTTAACTTAAATTCATATTTTAGTAAAGGATATCTATTGCATATAAATTAGAATTCGTCCTGTTCGTATGCTGATGTCATTTGGCAGCTAGCGATGCTCCTATACGGCCTAGGCCTACGTCAATGGCTTGTTTGAAGACTTGGTTGAGCGATTCACAGTTGTTGTTTGTCACATTTGTTTGTGAGTGGTGTATCTAGATTCATTGTGTGTGATGACTTCATGTGAGTATGCAAGTTTTTCTCAAGCAAGAGAATGATTCGAGTGTTGAAATAATGCATGAAGTCGCTACTGATGGATGCAATGAGGCGTATAATTATTTACCACGCATCGGTAAGGCTATCAATTTATGATGCGTGATCTTTACGGGGGCTCCGCCCCCGTATCCCCGAGACCTAAATTATACAAATTATAATGTAATAACGGTTACTATATCTCCGTAATAACGGTTATTCTGGCCCGCATACATACAAACAGGACAAATTCTAATTTATCTGCAACAGATATCCTTTACTAAAATATGAATTTAAGTTAAATCGTGTATGCTGAATCTATTTCTGCCAATAATTTAGCCATATAACCACAGCAAATATACTTTTTGCGTCCTATCCGTTGACTTGTCATCATATCCGCGGATAGGACGTCCTGTTCAGAAAAAAGACGTGCCGGTATTTTTGTGATGGCCTCTCTTGTTTGCAAACTGCTATGTGGTCTTGCGTTATCGTGCAAAAGATGGACGTCTTCAAGTTTTCTCTCCGGTCGAACTCGTTTTATACGTCTCTGGAGTCTCTGTAGGGTAGCAATATATGCCTCTGAGTTGATTGTTTGTCCTTTCCTCATAATGTCCACCAGAATCACCACTTTCATGTCCCAGAAGATGGTGGCCATAACCTTTCCTGCAGAGGGAGCCATTTTGAACTTTTTCTTGCGTGGAGAGTCTGCGTGAGGCAACTCCATGGATTGGAGTTTTGTTTCAGTTTCAAAGTGGTGTGCCCAAGTCTCATCCCGAGTCACAATTCGTCAAAGGAAGTCATCCCCCCCTCTGTCTCGTACCGAACCAACGACTCAGAAGCAATTTCTTTTCTTTGGGCTTTGTGATCTTCAGTCAGTTCGCGAGGAACAAACTGCGTACTCATTTTTGAGTATCCCAGTTGCTGAATTATCGTATTCACACTTCCTTCACTAATTCCTAGCTCCAGTGATAGCTAATTGTATGTGACGCGCCGATTTGATCGAATGATGCTGTTAGCACGTTGCACAGTGTGAGCTGTCACAACCGATGCCGGGAGGCGGCCGCTGCGTGGCTCATCATCGAGGCTGGCTCTCCCTCTTTCCGATGATCTCACACGTTTAGACCAGCGTCCAATTGTGCTTCGTTCAACAACAGCATCTCCGTAAACGTTTTGTAGAAGTTTGTGAATATTTCCAACTGTTTCTTTCTCTGCGGTTAAGAACTCGATAACAGCTCTCTGTTTACGACGCACATCACTGTCAGACTCCATTTTCGAAACTGCGTTAACCATCGTTTTTATACAAGGGGGTTTAAAAGCGGTTTTATACAAGGAGGGGTGGTTCAAACTGGAAAAATCCGGTTATATGAAGTGCAGAAAGTTCAAACTGACGGCCCAAATACATTTCAGCCCCTTGGCCTATTATTTAGCTAAGAAAAAAGGCTGTGGCAAAATATATTGATTGCTCCTAGTTTATATAGTACACGGTGTCCCAGGAGGAAATGTCAAGAATGCACCATTTGACTCTTTGGGTATTTCTAAGTAGAAAGTATTATATCGACATGTGCCTGATTCCCAACCGTTACCGAGATACAGACCTCTACGGTTTCCGGGAAGGTGGATTGGACGTGGAGGACCTGTGGCATGGCCCCCTCGTTCGCCTGACTTATCTCCGCTAGATTTTTTTGTCTGGGGGTTCTTAAAGAGTAACGTTTATCAGCGGGGTAAGCCCGAAACTACGGAGCAGTTGGTTGCACGTATACAGGATGCGTTCATAAACCTCAGAAATGAACTTCTGCGTTTTCCTTGGCAGGACTCGATGGATCGGAGGCTCGCCGCGTGCATTGAAGAAGGAGGGGGTCACTTTGAAACCATTCTGCAATAAGTACAATAGTGTATTGTATGTTTGTAGTTTTTGTAAACCACAAGTGTCATTAAATAGTATCTAAGATCGTCTTTTTATTATGTTTTAATTACCCAAATGTAGAGGTCTGTATCTCGGTAACGGTTGGGAATCGGACCCATATCGATATAATACTTTCTACTTAGAAATACCCAAAGAGTGAAATGGTGCATTCTTACATTTCCTCCTGGGACACCCTGTATATATATATATATATATATATATATATATATATATATATATATATATATATATATATTGTTGTGACGGCAAATTTGTATCCCTAAATCTTGTACTAAAATATGAACAAAAATTTTAGTTTTAAGATTTTTGTTGTTTAAATCTGTGAAAGAAAGTAGTTTACATTATTGTTATTGAAGAATGTCAATAGGTTTGTTGCTATAATTTCTAATACAGTGTTAAAAAATAAAAATATTTCAAATTGTTTACAATTCGTTCGATTTTAATTTTGGTTTCTCACTGTATTTTGATCACCCGGGTCAGCCTTAGGGTAGAGATTTATGGTAGGGTCTTGAGATCCGTTAAGTTAATTTTTAAGGAAAATGAGGAGCTTTCTTTTGAAGGGAATGTGAAGGTCCAATCAAAGGACAGTGATTCTTGTAACACCCAATGAGAAAAAAGGGAGACTCCTCCTTCCCTCATGTATGGATAAAAACTTTTGTAGGAATGACCTCCCGTAATGAAAATGTTTTTGACCTCCTGTAATGAAAATGCTTTAGATAGGTAATTCAGGGTACTAAGTTTTTCAGGTTTCAAAAGTCCTCAAAAGTTAAAGTGTCTTTAAAAAAAAAGAAATGTTTGAAATCTGTGGCATGATTGAAAATTTCTAAGTTGATTTAAAACTGTCTCACGTTGTTCGAAAATCTGAATTTCCTTTGTTTTACGCGAACTTGATTGTAAGAGCTTAATGTTAGTCGACAGAAAAGAACTTTGTGAAATTTCTTTGAATTTAATTATTGTTCACATGTCCAATTTTTGTAAGTTTGCTAAATATTGCGTTTCCTTAGGGAATAACTTTCCAGTTTTTGTGTTGAACAAATATCTTGTGATGATCTTGTTTCCCGACGAAACAGGTGAAGTTCGCGCATGACCATTTGAAACCTTTGTGAAAATTCACTATTTAATTGGAGGACTTTTTTTTCTAGAAAATCTGCTGAATTTCCCAAATTTTGTAAGTAACCATACTGTTAGGAATTTAAATTAAGTGCTATTTCTAGAGCCACCCACCAATAAAACCCCTCTGTATAAATCCTTTTTTTGAGACTTAACTTGAACAACTGCAAACATTTTTTTAAATTGAAAACTTTTTTGGGGAACAAAATCTGTAAATTTCTTTAATTTTTTTTTTATGCAGGAAGAGGGGCCAAGGGAAAATGCCCACAAAAGCACCCCCTCCCCAATAGAAGAAGAAGAACGCCAAAATCAAGGTCCGGGATTTTCGAGATGCCTAGACACTCTGCGTCTGAAAGATAGGAGGTCATAGAGAGGAAGAAAGATGGATTGAGGAAGATTGTTCCAGAGTTCACCGGTTGAGTAGATAAAAGATTGAAAATACCGATTAACTCTTGCGTTAGAGAGTTGGACAGAAAAGGAATGAGAAAGTGTAAAAAATCTGGTGCTGCGTGCTCTCCTTAAAGGAGGAGGCATGCAGTTAGAGAGTTCAGAAGAGCAATGTCCGTTATAATAGCGAGAGTAAAGAGAGAGTGAGGCAACATTGCGACGAAGAGAGAAAGAGTGAAGACAGTCAGTAAGAGGCGGGGAATTGATAAGACGAAAAGCCTATGATTCCACCCGGTCAAATACGGCTGGGTGGGTTGAACCACCCTACACATGAGAAGCATGAAGCATATCCATACAGGTGCGAACAAGACCCCTGTACAGCTACAACAACTGAGTTAGGGTGAAGAAACTGCAGAGGCGGTACAGCACACCTAAACTCTTAGAAGCTGTTTTAGAAAGAGAGTATATGTGATCTTTCAAGGAAAGATCACGGGAAAAGGAAACGCCAAGAATGTTAAGAGAAGAGGAAGTGTGTTGTTGAAGGTAAGGGGATAGTCGTGTGGAACATTGTGACGAGCAGACAGATAGAGGAACTGAGTTTTTGAGGCATTGAAAGCCACAAGGTTTTCTCTGCCCCAATCAGAGATAGCAGAAAGATTAGAGGTCAGGCGTCCCATAGCCGCCCCAAGCGAATCATGGAGTGACTGCTGTGAGGGACGCTTTGGGAAGTGGGTGGAAAACTGAAGAGTGGCTTCATCGGCGTAGGAGTGAATAGGACAGGAAGTGCGATTTAATAGATCATTCATAAATGAGGGGAAAAGAGTGGGTGACAGGACAGAACCCTGAGGAACACCAGTGTTAATAGCTTTAGGAGAACAGTGGTCATCTACAACCACAGCTATAGATCGGCCAGAAAGGAAATTAGAAATGAAGGCACAGATAAAAGGATAGAACTCGAAGGAGGGCAGTTTGGAAATTAAAGATTTGTGCCAGACTCTATCAATAGTTTTTGATATGTCTAGCGCAATAGCAAAAGTTTCACCGAAACCCCGAAAGAAGGCTGACGAAAAATCAGAGAGATATGCAAGAAGATCGCCAGTAGAGCGTCCCTTGCGGAACCCATACTGACTATCTGAAAGAAGATTGTGAGAAGAGGGGGGGTTTAAGAATTTTCCTGTTGAAGATAGTTTCAAAAATTTTAGAAAGGCAAGAAACCAAAGTGATAGTTGGAAGGTTGAGAGCGGTCACCTTTCTTTGGGACGAAGGCGCCTCCTCTTGGTAGGATCCAAAGTCCGAATTGGAGCGATAGGACAGGAAACAGATATAAGATTGTGGTCGGAGGAGCACAACGGATGAAAAAGTTTGACAGAAGAAATAAATCCAGAATGCTGGGCCTATCTCTAAGGCGATCGGGGATACGAGTAGGGTACTGTACAATCTGCTCCAGGTCATTTAGGATAGAAATGTTGAAAGCTAGTTCACTTGGGATGTCAGTGAAATAGGAGGAAAACTAAAGGTGGTGTTGAACATTGAAATCCCCTAAAATGGAGATTTCAGCAAAGGGACAGCGGGAAAGAATGTATTCCACTTTGGAAGTGAGGTTGTCAAAGAATTTTGGATAGTCAGTAGAAATAGGGGAAAGATGAACAGTGTAGATGTATTTAGTTTGAGAATGGCATGTAAGCCTTAGCCAGAGGCTATGTCCCATCTTGAGTGAAACTTAATAAACTTTATACGAGGGACTGTGTTGTTTCTATGCTACCTTGCAATAGGCCTCTCTCGTAAGATGAGGGTAAATTAACAGTGAAAGTTCGAAATTTAAAGTGGGCTTCAACTTGTAGGGTTGCCAGACATCCCGCAAAAATCCCGCGTCTCACTTTGTATTCAAAATGTCCCGCAAAATATAGTTAAGCAAATTTTTTCGGGATAAATTGATTTAGAATTTTCTAGAATTCTGTAGGTTCCTGTAGAATTCTGTATAGTAATGTTGAATGTTTTAGAACATCCTAGAAATTAAATAACGCTTATAAAATCTTGTGTTTGCCCACGAGTTGGCAGTGTTTCGGCTGTAGTTATTGTGTAAGCTTTGAATTAGCGTGAATCCTGCGATTGCTTGACCATACAACTTGAGATTGTGTAATTCAAATAAAATCTGTAACTATGTCTACTTTTTATAAGAAATCGTTCAGGTGTAAATTGCTGCATTTGCGTGAAAGTTTTTATGTGAAAGAGGAACACACACACACATACACACACACACACACGAGTTTATTTATAAGATTTACAATATTTTTTAAATTAATTATTTACAATAATTTTTTTTACTTATTATAATAATAATAATAATAATAATAATAATAATATTATTATTTACAATTTTTCCGCTAGCAAAATAGCTAGTTCAGAGACTCCTCCTAAAAACAAAGACGTCTTAAAAAAACTTCAGAAAAAATTTTGACCCGAGAAAGTTGCGCGTATAAAATTGAAAAGTCATCCGAGTGGATTGGCAGTCATCCTGAGCAAACGGACCCGCACGCGCAATTAGCGCAACCGAAAAAGACGTCGCACCACAATCTATATTCCCAAAATAAACGTGTACGAGATTTTTTAATAAGTTAATTAATTTCTGCTAATTAGTGACCTTGGAGGGAAAATTTTGGAACTCAATACCTGAAATTAATTCGAAAATTTTTGTAAGCAACTGAAAATGAATAAAGAAAGAACAGAGGAAGTATATATATTTTCCAATTAATTTTAGTTATTCACTTTCAAAAATTTACCTCCAAGGTCACTAATTAACAGATATTAATTAACTTATTAAAAAAATACACACACACACACACACACACACACACACATATATATATATATATATATATATATATATATATATATATATATTATATATATATAATATATACAGTATATATATATATATATATTATTATATATACCGGGTGTCCGAGAATTATCTGTACAAGTTTTGGCTGTTATTAAAAGTCAACCATGAAGTGTATAAATTCCAGTGTTGTACCATTTTACAGAGAATCTCATTAAGTTTTTTCTGATACCAAGTTTTGACAAGTTTTTTAGAAATTCCAGTGTCCGAAAATTATCTGTACAATTTCATCTTTTAATAAAATTCTTGATAACACACGTCAAATTCTTAAACAAGATTATTTAGAATCTGTATTTTCAAAAGTTTCTTTTATTAAAGTAACGTTGTTACAAACATTCGATATGTGCACCATCAGTGATTCGCAAAACATCCAATCGATAATCCAAATGTTGCCATGTACGCTGCAGCATATCCACATCAATTCGCTCAATAGCAGCTGTGATTCTTGCTTTTAAATCATCAATGTCTGTCACCCGCGTACAAAAAAGAAAAACTTATCAAAACTTGTTATCGGAAAAAACTTAATGAGTTTCTCTGTAAAATGGGATAAACTGGAATTTTTACACTTCATGGTTGACTTTTAATAACAGCCAAAAATTGTACAGTTAATTCTCGGACACCCGGTATATGGGATGAATTTTACAATTAAACACGTGAAATGAATGAATGATGCAAACCCACAAGGAAAAAGAAAAATGATTCCAAGGCCTTTCGTGTATTCAGAAGTACACCTCGTCAGGGACTCACGAGCTCGTGTACTTCTGAATACAGGAAAGGCCTTGGAATCATTTTTCTTTTTTCTTGTGGGTTTTCATCATATATATATATATATATATATATATATATATATATATATATTTTTTTTAACTGCAAACAACAAGCGTCGTTCTTTACATACATATATATATATATATATACAGTATGTGTATATACTGTGAAATATTGTGAAGGCTCTTTGAATTTGGTAATTATTCATTGTGGTAAATTGAATTAATTTCGTTTCGAACAAGTTTGGATTCCATCAGTAAATATAATTCCGCAAGTGAATTATTTAGATCAGTTAATTTGGAATTCAAAATTGGTTTTTTGCTCCGAACTGTTTGCGAAATGCAAATATTAATTTTTCTCTCATATGCACGTCCACCTGCGTGTGTGTGTGTGTGTGAGAGAGAGAGAGAGAGAGAGAGAGAGAGAGAGAGAGAGAGAGAGATATTCTTTCTCTCGTATGAGCATGTAATTTAATCCAGCAAATGTTCTGCTCAATTTGATTCGAGGTGGAAGAGTCTCGACTGGAATACCCATTTTAATTGGCGGCAGCGGAAAATTTGTATTCGAAATTGGACTGAATCGAAGACGGAGAAATTTTTTCGTTGTTTTTCTTGAAAATAATAACTTAATTACTTTGAAGTTAAAATCTTCATTCATTCTCTTGTATTAAACAAATATATTTACAAAACCTATTTTGAGCCAAAATAGGTTTTACGATAAAATACTGTATTTAATTAACATCAGGCCAAACCCTTAAAGTTAACTTTGCTGTTTATGGAAAATGAAAAATTAATAACGTTGTAGCTGAGCCGTCTCTTTTAATTACTCAAAATCTTTGAGCCTTCCGCTCAACAAAGGAATCTTGCGGAATTTAGTTCACTGGAGGGATCGACAATGACTTGGCAAATACAATTCTATGATTTATTACAAACGGCAAAAAAAATATATATGTAATAAAATATACGTTTCTATATTTTAACGTGGCCACGAATAAAAAAAATAAACAAAAAAAAATCAGTATGATAAGCCTATCCGTAAAGAGGATGGAACTTAACCTAAATGGCGTGAGGAACGACTGAACAAGATTTTAACAAAGACTCGAGGTGTTTTACAGTGAAATTTGATACTCCGATGGCCTTCACTTTTCATTCCTCGTAAAGATCTTCCAAATTCCTCTAGATCAGTGTTTCCCAGCCGGATTTTCTCCACGACCGCGCACAAATCACTACTACAGGGGTAAACAAACTACGACCCACCGTTTGGGAAACACTGCAGTCTAGATCTTTTAGCAAAAAGTTCTTATTCTTCTCTCTTTTTTCAGTCAATCTTCAAATGGTCAAAACAGAGAACACCGAACAAGGTTGGACGGGCAATTAATTTGGGGTGTCCAACTCAGGGCCCTTAGTTGGACGGGGATAAATTGAATAGCCAACCAGCCACTTGGAGCTTCCTTTGGCTAATGTAGAGAAAACCCCGGGGTAACGATTTTTTAATAAAAAGTGGTATTTTAGACGTACTTTTGCTTTTGAATCCAGTGGTGTTATTAAGTTTTTGGGGAAATGGCGAGTTTTGAAGTTATTCAATTTTTTATTTTACGTCCAATGAAAAACTCTTACATTCTGCAGCCAATCAGCGCATTTGTTTCTTGACGATTAGCCGGATGCGCATCAACTGTTGCTTTGTTTTTCATGGCGTGTGACGGCTGCAATCTCTCGTTCGTTCAAGCAGTTCAGAAGTACGAAGGCCACTCAATATATTTTGCCCCACCTTTTTTTCTTTCCAAGTTTCCTTGTTAAGTTCCAGAAATTTTGTACACAAGTAGTTACATACCTTTTTGAAAAGTTTTTATTTTTTCATATAGTCTCCATCCTTTTCTACGGCTTTCCTCCACCTCGAAACAAAGGCCTTTATTCCTTGCTGCTAAAAGTCCGCTGGGTTCCGCTGGAGCCACCTCTTACCCTCCTCAACAACCTCATCGTCATTGAAACTTTCTTCCACGAATAGCATCCTTCATTGGCCCAAACAAATGGAAGTCTGAAGGTGCCAGATCCGGGTTGTATGGACGGTGGGGTAACACAGTCAAGCGCATTTTTGTGATGGCCTCTCTTGTCTGCAAACTGTTGGATGGTCTTGCGTTATCATGCTTAAAGAAGGACGTCTTCCAGTTTTCTCTCGGGTCGAACTCGTTTTATACGTCTCTGGAGTCTCTAGGGTAGCAATATATGCGTCTGAGTTGATCGTTTGTCCTTTCTTCATAATGTCCACCAGAATCACCACTTTCATGTCCCAGAAGATGGTGGCCATAACCTTTCCTGCAGAGGGAGCCATTTTGAACTTTTTCATGCGTGGGGAGTCTGCGTGATGCCACTCCATGGATTGGAGCTTTGTTTCTGGTTCAAAGTGGTGTGCCCAAGTCTCATCCCCAGTCACAATTCGTGAAAGGAAGTCATCCCCTTCTGTCTCGTATCGAACCAACGACTCAGAAGCAATTTCTTTTCTTTGGGCTTTGTGATCTTCAGTCAGTTCGCGAGGAACAAACTGTGTACACACTTTTGAATATCTCAGTTGCTGAATTATCGTATTCACACTTCCTTCACTAATTCCTAGCTCCAGTGATAGCTCATTGTGTGTGACGCGCCGATTTGATCGAATGATGCTGTTAACACGTTGCACAATGTGAGATGTCACAGCCGATGCCGGTGGGCGACCGCTGCGTGGCTCATCATCGAGGCTGGCTCTCCCTCTCTCCGATGATCTCACATGTTTAGACCAACGTCCAACTGTGCTTCGATCAACAATAGCATCTCCGTAAACTTTTTGTAGACGTTTTTGAATATTTCCAACTGTTTCTTTCTCTGCGGTAAAGAACTCTATAACAGCAGTCTGTTCACGACGCACATCACTGTCAGATTCCATTTTCAAAACTGCGTTAACCATCGGTTTTATACAAGGGCGTTTAAAAGCGGTTTTATACAAGGAGAGGAGGTTCAAACTGGAAAAATCCGGTTATGTGAAGCGCAGAAAGTTCAAACTTACGGCTCAAAAGACATTTCAGCCCCATGGCCTATTATTTAGCTAAGAAAAAAGGGTTGGGCAAAATATATTGAGTGCCCCTAGTATTTAGACAAAGATGATTTGGCTATTAAACTATTCCAGGAACACGGTATACTTCGAACTACTAGGAAATGCAGCAACTGTGGTAATGACTGTTTTGAGAGGCGACAGATAGGACTTTCAAAGCTACCACGAGATTGTCGACAAGAAGCGGAGAAGAAAGAATCGTTGCTCATTTTATAAGTCTTTGTACGAGGGCATGGCTGTCGAAAGTGCATTTACGTCCCAGTGTCAACTTGATGTTTATTAATGTGTTCCTTCGTAAATTCTTTAGACCAAAATTGTGTGGACAACTTTGGCATTACAAGTAATACAGTTGTTGATTGGGAAAAGTTTCTGTGGCAAGGTTTGCGAACATTGGATGGATAATGAATCCCCTCTTGGTGGAGTTGGTGTGATAGTTGAAATTGACGAATCTAAGTTTGGCAGGAGAAAATATAGTCGTGGCAGGGTAATGGAAGGTGTGTGGGTTTTTGTGGGTGTTGAGTGCGTCTCAAAGAAACATTTTATTGTTCCTGTGGAGAAAAGGGATGCCGAAAATCTCATTCCTTTATGCCAGAAATACATTCTTCCTTGAACAATTGCTCATAGTGATCTGTGAAAGGCATACAGAGGCTCGAGTGCTTTGGGGTATAATCACAGAACAGTCAATCATAGTGAAAACTTCGTGGATCCTCTCACTGGAGATCACACGAACAATAATGAGCGCTTGTGGAAAGATATTAAGAGTTGGGTGGTTCGGGCAGGCAACAGAAAAGAACATTACCGCCATTACTTTGCCCGCTATTTGTTTGCGAACACCCACAAGGACCACACTACCATTCTCCACCATTTCCTCAAGCACATCGCTGTTTGCTACCCTCCACCGGAATAGGTAAGTACATGATGTTAGGTTAGGTTAGGTTAGTTTTAGTGTGCTTATTACTGTTTTTTTTTGTGTGTCTTCCCCTCAATTTCCCTCTTCTTCAAAGCCCTGCCCACTTTCGTGTGATCCAGATTGTTAGGGCAGAAACGGCCTGTATCTCGAAAACTAATCATTTCCCCAAGAATGGAATATCACCACTAGATTCAGGAGCAAAAGTACCTCTAGAAATACCATTTCTTCTTAAAAAATCGTTACCCCGGGGTTTCCTCTACATTTACCCTTCCTTTTGCTAAAATCTTCTAACAAACAAGTACTTAGCATGGATGGAACAAGGTGAAAATGAACTGGAGGGATCGACCAGCGGCCACCTTGATGACTATTTGCGGCAGACAATTCCGAAGAATTCAGCTGAAACCTTTGGCCTTGAATGGAGCTCGCGTTTGAAATCTATGATCAGAATGTTACAATGAATTTACGAATATACTTAATTATATAAAGTGTTCTGAACATCTGCACTAACTTCAAATAAATACAAACATAACAAAATCACCACGACATAGCACAATAATGCATAACATAACATAATTATATTTAAACGTTAAAATATTACTATAAAGTTTATACTTGTAAAATAAAACGTACCACTGCGCAGAGAGGTTTCAAAACTTAAATTCGGACCTTTTCCAGTTTGTGTACCGTTTTTCATATAATTTATTTTTGAGAATATTTTTGTTAAAACTAACGAAAATATCACGATTAACCTAACTAATTATGAAGGGCGTACAGTTGATCTATTATTAATTATAACATTGTTTGTTTCTGGAATAGTATTTACTATTTACTAATAGATCAACTGTACGCTCTTGATAATTGGTTAGGTTAAGTCGTGATATTTTAGTTAGTTTTAACAAAAATATTCTCAAAAATAAATTATATGAAAAACGGTACACAAACTGGAAAAGGTCCTTAAATTCCTCCAATTCAGCTCCAAATGTTGGATTTTTTCCAAATGGACGACCCCATGGGATTTAGCTGAAAATGTATATACTAATAAATTTTTATATTCTAATAACGAAAATGACATTATTTTCCTGGAGAAATATGCGCAACATACGAAAAAAATTGCATTTATATGCGCACTAGTTTGCATGGCGTATCACCGTTATCTAAATTATGTAGTTATGTAGTGGGTTTTACAAAATAAAACGCAGATAATATCCTTTATTTATTAAAATTTGCAATATTTAATAATATTTTAATAAATAATTCTTCATTTGCATACTTTTTCTCCATACGAACTCGCATAAACAGTAATTTTTGTTGTTGTTATTAATGTTTATTTGTTGCCTGCTTAGACCTAGTTTAGTCTGAATATTATTGTTGTAGTGTGAGCATATGATAATGCATTGCTGTGATCTATCTACTTGCGAGTTCCCCCGGTCAATTGAATGCCCGGCTAGGTCAATTGAATGCCAGGTTAGGTCAATTGAATGCCCGGTTAGGTCAATTGAATGCCCGTTTAGGTCAACTGTATGCCCTTGACGATTGGTTAGGTTAAGTCATGATATTTTCATTAGTTTTAACGAAAATATCACTACTAACCTAACCAATCGTCAAGGGCGTACAGTTGACCTAACCGGCCATTCAATTGACCTAACCGGGCATTCAATTAACCGGGTCCACACAGCAACCTTGTATCCGGGCGGCGTCATGAGCGGTGTAAACTAGATAACGGTGATGCGCCATGCAAACTAGTGTGCATATAAATGCAATTTTTTTCGTATGTTGCGCATATTTCTCCAGGAAAATAATGTCATTTTCGTTATTAGAATATAAAAATTTATTAGTATACACATTTTCAGCTAAATCCCATGGGGTCGTCCATTTGGAAAAGATCTCCACTGTTAACAGATCTTGATGCCGTTGAAATAGTAGACTTCTATTTTATCCACTTTCCACACCAATGAAACTTTAGTTTTCAAAATGATTGATCTTAACACTAGCACCGACGACTTTCTCACAGCTAACACAGCGAAAACCTCTCCCAACCTTTTCGTTCTTTTTCTCACCTCATGCATTCATTTCAAGCTAACAAAAGACGATCGCGCGCACACTCACACTCATAGACACATTCATACTTACTTCTAAAAAAAACATCGCTCTACTATATTTCATTCATCGACGTTGAACTAATCGAGTGACAACCTTCATGATTCAGGAAGATGCTCCAACATCTAATTTACCTGGTAGACTTAGGCAAAGGTGGAAATACAGTAGAAGAAAAGAATCAGGGAGAACGGCTTCTCAACCGCACCCCCCTACAACATGGGAAACTAGGACCCAGTTGAACTCGAACCCACGCCATATTTTTTTGAAAGACTGCACCAAAGTTCCCTTGGTCTGACATTTGCGTCGGTTAAAAAAAAGGAGGGATTTTATAATGTTTGCGAAACTCCTGTGCATATATACGTGCATAAAATGGTTTTGTACACATGTGAATACGTAGATTAGTTTAATTTTCAGACATGTGGGCATAAAATGATTTAGTGTACGTAATGTACTTATGTTAAAATGGTTTGGTGTACATACTGTATGTGCACTAAATATTGAGCCGCGAAAAGTTTCATAAAGAGAAGACATTCTGCTAAACAAGTTAATGGAGAATTATATTAAATTAGAGTTAAGTTAGATTAGGGTTAGGTCAGATTAGGATTAGGTTAAGTCAGGTCAGTTAAGGTTATTAATTTAAATCTCTGCTGACCAATGTTCATTCATTGTAACTCACGCCAGACGGTTTTATTCAGCCAGCCTCCCCCTCCTCAAAAGGTATACAAGAAAGGGTTAATTAATTGCAATATTTTCCTCATTTTGACATAATTGAGGTCATTATTATATTTCATATAAAACAGATAGAGAAATTACACATCCTCCTCTCTCTCTCTCTCTCTCTCTCTCTCTCTCTCTTGATGACTAAATTTAGAGGACTTGATGATTGAAGTTAGAGGACTAGGAATTACCGGACTCGTTTCCAACTAGATTGAAGATTGGCTAAGAGATAGAAATCAGAGAGTGGTAATAAATGGAGTGGCTTCGGACCAGGCCCCCGTCACCACCGGGGTTCCATAGGGTTCCGTCCTGGGTCCTTTACTTTTTATCATCTACAGGGTGTTTCAGGTCGACCCTAGAAATATGGAAATTGGCGGAATTACTATGACAAACTTCAAATACCAAATGCCAAATACAAATTTATTTCCAAATACCAATATCAATTTCCATATTTCTAGGGTCGACCTGAAACACCCATTATATCAGGCTTGTCCACCATACGGTCCGCGGGCCAGAGTCCGGCCCGCCAAAGATTTGTATCAGGTCCGACTAGCGGATACTGAAAATTTATTATCTAATGTCATATTTTATTTCAATAAAATAAGTCCTTTGAAATTAAAGTTTTATATAAAATTTGCATACTGGCCCTCGGTGTGAGTCATTAATTTAAATATGGCCCTTCATGAAAAAAGGTTGGACACCCCTGATCTATATTAACAATATAAACGTTGGGCTCCTAAGTACAGTTTCTAAATTTGCAGACAATACCAAATTAGGAAATAATGTAGGTAATCAGGAGGGCATAGGAACGCTTCAAAATGACCTTGATAGGTTGGGAGAATGGTCTGCTACTTGGCAGATGCCATTCAACTTAGACAAATGTAAGATAATGCACATAAGTTACAAGAACCTGAAGACCTATTACTCTCTCTTGAGGAAGAACTTGACTGAGACTAAATTATTCTCATTGAATACCAATCCGACAAGAAATAATGTTTTTAAATTGGAACTTAAAACATTTAGTACCCCCTCCCCATCTGTGGTCATTTCTTCAATAAAATAGTTATTATCTGAAGCCAACTTCCTTCAGAGGTTTCAAGTCAAAGTGTAAACATGTTTGAAAATAGGCTGGACAAAGTTCTGAATACACTCATCCTCACATATAATATAATTTAAGAAAATAATTTTACAACGTAACCCTGCTGGAGTTTGTTCGAACACTTCCTCCTACACTTAATTTTTCCCCACTACTTTAGAGAGACGTCTCTGGTTGATTGTGTCCCACATAGCATGATCAACCATCGACCAACTAATTTTTTTTATCACTTACCTTATAAACACCTCTCAATGGGATACTCTTGAATCCGCTGTAGCAACAACAGGTGATCACTTTCATACTCCATAAGGGACAAGTACACGGGGATAGATACAGGGACCTCCCACTAATAGTCCTCACTGGAAAGAGATTTTCTCTACTTTTGTGGTGGCACAACACCTCGAAGTATGAAAGACTCAATATATCACTTGCTGCATAAACACCTTTCACGGCGGGAGGCCCAAGTTGAAACTCAGCGACATTCAAAGGGTTGGCAGACACATACACATCACAGACATCCAATTACAGAAAACATACACACTTGCCTGCCTTGTTAATATGTCTAAGAATAGTGTACAAAAAATTTTTGTAGAAACAATTTCATAACGAACAATTTTTTTTTTTAGGAAATGCATGACATGAATTAAGTGAGGTAGAGTTGCGTTTCTGCCGTCACTATATCTTTTTCGTTTCTTTCTCTTGGGTGGCTGGATGCACGTGACGGGTGAGGGCATGGTGGGGAAAAAATCTGATTTCTGTTCCTAATTCCTGTTTCCACACCTTTCCTGAAGAAACATTTCATCACTTTGCCAGCGTGATGGCTTTGCGCGTTGTAGTGATCGCTTTTATTATTTATTATACTTCCTTATTTACTCTAATTTCTGCTCTCTATTGCATTTCTCTTTACTCATTCCCACAATTTTTTATAACGCGTGGTAGGTAGCCGAGGTAGCAGAAAACCGTTAGCCTAATGCAAGGGGGAAGGGGGGTTCATTAACACTCTTTTTTAACACTTATGAACGTTTTATTGATTCGAAAATGGTTTAGTTAAGTTAGGGGTATGCGAGTATGAAATTCTATTATAATAATTTAGGTCGGAGAGGGACACGCACTTAATTAACTTTACGTTACATTTCGTCAACCTTACGCGTAACGCGTTGCCTCAAGACTGACTCCCTTATGAGGGTAGTCCGCTCTTTCGGCCTCCTCTTCAGGACTGCCAACTGTACCCATTTTAAACAATTTCACAATTTTTCGTAAATAATTTATATTAAACATTTTAATAATTAATCAAACAGAAATCAATATTCTTAACTAAGCATTACTACACTCGCATCACCCCCTTGAAAATAAGTTTTTCCTTTAGTAAAACTTATTAATATCGTTTAATAATGTCAATAAATTTATTCAACAAACTTACATTTTTTTTTTTTTTTTTTTTTTTTAATAATTTTCACATTTGCATAAAATAACATTTCACTCTAATAATTAAATTACAACCTGTAACTAATCTGTACATGCCAAAAAAAAAATAACGGAAAATTTTCTTACAGTGGCTACACAAATCTCAAGTTCACAATCTATTCCCGCGATTTCTCATCAACGATCGCTTTACATTTGAAACAATTATTTGTATAGTTATACAGTTACTATCAGGGCAACATAGAAAAAATATAAGAAAAAGTTTACATAAAATACTGACCAAGAGCGCACATACTATTTCACGAAAACACAACAATATGGGCAATAATCGCACCCTTTCACTTATAATTTCATTACATAATAATCAGTACATTAATTTGCTGGACGTTGTTTAGATGACACTCCGCACGCTGACAACGGATTTCAATTTTCAATCGCAGCTCTCCTGCTCACTTCGCTAGAATGCAAGGGATTGCATCAATCAACATGCAACAGGGCAGCACGCTATAATGGTTCCGCTCTCTCTCCAATGGCGAAAAAAAAAACAAGAGACGTCCAATTCTAAAAGGATCAGGGGGGAGATATCTGAAAGCGGGACCACGCGCTGGAATTGGACGGAATTTGCAATTCTAGAAGTCGATGAAGAAACTCGCCTTGTCTCATCTCCACTTTTGTCGGTGAACGCTGCTCTTCCTACGTCCAGCTGAAAGACTCTTCTACTGGCAACAATCAAACGATGACTCCGCCGTAGGCCGTTTCCCAACGAACCTACTGTATGTCTGTATGGACAGTACAGTCGTAGGCACCCGTTCAAGCTCGCGTGGCTTGTCTACCGCATGCTGCGACACATATTTAGCGAAGCATTCGAGCAGCGTGACCAGCTACTGCCCGAAAAATACCAGTAGACCATCTTCGATCGAAACTTTCGTGTGCCAAGACCCTGCACACGTAAATTTCTCTTCTCTTCCGAAACTGTCCTGCGCCAAGTCCATGCGCATTCGGTTCCTCTCTTCTGTCTCTTCTCTTCTCTTCCGAAACCATCCTGCGCCAAGTCCATGCGCCATTTGGTTTCTCTTCTCTCTCTCTCATTGGTGATCGATCACCTATCCGGTCGACTAAACTCACTTGATGGAACTCGGATTCAACTTGGTTGACTCCCAAACCGAGCCTTTGCAATTTTGAAAAAAAAAGTTTATTCGAAACGTTTCTGTACTGCTTATCATTTCATTTTTAATTTATCGAATTTTCTCGACAGTTCACTTCGAAATACTATCTACACATTTGCTCTGGCCAAATTCACGGAAAGAAAAAAATTACACATCTCAAAATTTCGCAAAAATTTAATCAAATCTAGCTACCAATAAGGTCACTTATGGCAGTTACAGCAGAGAAGATAAAAAAAGTCATAAAACGCTAAAAAAATTGTACAGTATAAATATAAAAGCGCCCATACATAGTAACTGTTAGTATAATTTAAGAATTATTATTGTTCAAACTATCGTCAGAAATCACCTCAATACCTCTAAATACAAAAGACAAAAATGAACCCCAGAAACTTCATGTCATCCATTCTCTGACAATCATGAACCCTCTTGCTTTGAGGAGGAGCACACAAAGACGCCACAAAAACGTTACTGGCTATCTCGAAGGCTCCATTTCCGAGTGTACACTTGAGTCAATGTTTCAAATGCATTAGTTAACTCCGACTGAAGGTTTAAACAATAATAATTTTCTAAACAGTTATTAAAAAGTAAAAAAATTTAAATATTACTACCAAAAATTATTTTAATACAGTAATTCCAACTTGAAACGTCAAATTTCATACGAATTGAACTCGCAATTAGCAAATTACATCTGAGATACAACTCTCTCCTTCAACAGAAACCCCAGTATGGTTTGCAAATCACAAAAATCTCAGTAATTTATCGTTTCCAAGTGAAACTACAAATTTGCATAGTTATACTAAATAAGAATAGATAATATGCACTCACAAATACACGCAATCCACTGTAAACAAAAACAACACTGCATAATTAAGAGCGGTCGCTTTGTTTGTAAGCGAACCTCTATACAAATATCCCTAACCGAATGAAACTTGCATTATATCCTAACATAATTTCGTAATATTTTCCATGCAAACGCTCGAACTAAAAAAAAGACATTTTTCATTTCTAATACCCAAATTAAAATATCAAATTAAAACATCCTTTTTAGAATACAATCTAAATTTGAACTAAAAATTTTACCATTGTCATTGAACTGGAAGAAAAATAAAAATCGGCCTACCTGTACCAATAAAATTGATTATTGAATGAATTTATAAAACGTAAAGAAAATATATGAAAAGAATTTTTACACAAATTTCTGTAATTCAAAAAAATTATAATATCCAGATTTAGTAAAATATGTGTACCGTAACTCACCTTGGCCGTCAAAATAAAAATAAAATTTACTGCTGCACTTTTAGGCCTATAATTTAAATTCAATGTTATGCGCGGAAAGAACAATTTAGAATTTTATGCATAACATTTGTGCTTATTAAAGAAAAATCCTATGATTTATGTTAAACCAATTAAAATTTTGTTAAATAACTAAAAATTTACTACTCAATAGACATACCGTAGTAACGGTTAATCTCCGAACAATATTTTACGATAGGCCTACAAGAAATCCCTCTTTACAATACAATAGCCATTTTACCAAATATGTCGGAATTTGTCGTGAAATGAACGAAAGGAACAGAGGAGAAAAAATAGATCATCAGCTTACCTACCAAAGTTTATGAGTATATAAATATATATAATTATATATATAACTAATAAATACGTATAAGTTAATAAGTAAGTATATAATTAATGAGTATATAAAAAATAAAAAAAAACAGAAAATTTCACACCATTTCTCTATTTCAGTTAAACGAATTCTGCTTATTTTGAAATTTTACACAATCCTATACGGCGACTTATAATCTGACAAATTTAATATGTTTAAGATTACCTTTCGACTGTCAATTAACTGTAACTTAACCTATATAGCGCGAAGCAAAAAGCCCGTAAACCTATATAAACAAAATAATCCTATTATTATATACAAACAATCGAAATATAATCAAAAATCTGCTAATGAAACCCAGAAAATTTCTCACAAGTTTTCGCTAAAACATTTTGAAAGGACCATATAAAATGTGTATCACTGTATTTAAACTAACAATTTACTTACGTACAAATTTTTTCTATATTAATCGCTATTTTTATATCACAATTACTACTAATTTCAAAAATTTTAAACAAAGTAACAAGGTAAGCTGAAACAAGCATACAGTGGAAGAGACGAAAAAAAAAGAAAAATTGAGTCTTCAGGCAGCACGATAATTTTCAAAACTATGCCCTCTCCAACCGAATGAACGAAATTTAACGTAATAATGACTCGCAATATTGAGTCGGACAAACGAAAAGCAACGGAACTGGACGATGAAAAATGGGACAAAGGGAACATTTCAGAATCCAACGAACTCCCACGAAAAGAAAGAAAAAAAAACAAATTAAATTTTTTTTTTAGGCGCGAAGTTTGTCAGGGACGCTATCAGGATGCGAAGGCGAAGCGCCATCTTGAATTTATATTTACAATGAAATTTTAAGGAATGAATTTCGAAATTTGCCTGCAAACGAGATCAACTTTGCATTTAGATATTTTAATAATCGAAATAAAATATTCATTAACACTATTGGTTATTATACCGGTTTTGAAGAATTTTAATCAAAATACTAAATCACGTGGGTAAGCCTCACAAAATATGATGTAAGACCACCGCTCGCCACCAGATGTAGTGAATGCGCTTTTATTATTTTTATTATACTTCCTTATTTACTCTAATTTCTGCTGTCTATTGCATTTCTCTTTACTCATTCCCACAATTTTTTTTATAACGCGTGGTAGGTAGCCGAGGTAGCAGAAAACCGTTAGCCTAATGCAAGGGGGAAGGCGGGGTTCATTAACACTCTTTTTTAACACTTATGAACGTTTTATTGATTCGAAAATGGTTTAGTTAAGTTAGGGGTATGCGAGTATGAAATTCTATTATAATAATTTAGGTCGGAGAGGGACACGCACTTAATTAACTTTACGTTACATTTCGTCAACCTTACGTGTAACGCGTTGCCTCAAGACTGACTCCCTTATGAGGGTAGTCCGCTCTTTCGGCCTCCTCTTCAGGACTGCCAACTGTACCCATTTTAAACAATTTCACAATTTTTCGTAAATAATTTATATTAAACATTTTAATAATTAATCAAACAGAAATCAATATTCTTAACTAAGCATTACTACAGCGTAGATGGGTGTAGACATGGTGAGTTTAACGTTTACCGCTCTTTTAATCCTTTTGGGGTTAGCCTGAAGTGGGTCCTGGGGTCCTTGTTGGACCAATACCTCTCTAAGTATAGCTGTAAATATTTTGTATAAAATCAAAACCATATATTCGATGTTTTCGTGACGATATAAGATCAGCAGAAATATATTATTAGTTAGTTTATACCACGGTTCTATTTAGTGTACGATTTCTATGTGTACATAGCGTAATTGTAGAGAGAAATTATATATGCTCCTCTTTCCTGTAAAATTTCCTTGACTACATTCCCAGGGTCAAGATATTTCCTTCAACCTTTTTTCGTACCTGCCTCTGGTGTGGAGAGAGCAGAGAGAGGGGAGAGAGCCTTATACTTTTCTCTCCAGTTTTCTACTACTGCTGGAATAGTTAAAAAATGAACCAGCTTAATAACAGGAACCTCCCCGAGTGAAGCGAAAGGTTTCTGAAGCTTCCTCTTATCCCTGTAACTCTCTCTCTCTCTCTCTCTCCACGAGCAAAGTGGTAAATCATAGCTAAAATAATATATAGTTTGAGAGTTGCAATAAAGCTTTATGGCAGACATCTTATTTTTAAGATAATCCTTTTATGAGTATTTATAATCTCGAAATCCTTTGAAATACATATGAGGTGTAATATAACTATACAGTGCCCGCGAAAAGTATCCGATCACCATTGAAATTTGTATTTTTTACATAAAAAACAATGTTTAAATGTATACTAACCTTATATTAGTATTTTGTCATCTGTCCTTTGGTTTGGATGACTTGTTCTAGACGTTTTGGCATGGATTTAATCAAGTTTTGACAAACTTCCACTGATATTTCCTTGCACCATACCTCTTTCATGGCCTCTTGTAATTTTTCGAATGAGCCAGTGTCGTGGCATTCAACCTTATTTTTTATTATTAGCCACAGATTTTCTATCGGATTGAGATCTGGACTATTACCAGGCCAATCCAAAATATCAAATTTATTGTCAGTAATCCATTTTGTCACTATTTTGGCCCTGTGACATGGTGCACCATCATGCATGTATGTTTTTGTCCTTTGGATTGCCATTGCCATTGGAAGTTTATCCTGTAGCATTGCTAAATACCGTGCACCATTCATAGTTGTGTTCTTCGGAAGAAAATATAAGTTTCCACGCCCATAGTAACCGAAACAACCCCAAACCATCACACTTGAGGGTGTTTCATTGTCTTTAGGGTGTATTTAGGGTCCATCCTATTTGAGCCAATAGGCCGGCGAACCTTTTTTGGACAACTTCTGAATGTCAAAAATGTCGACTCATCGCTAAATAAAACCTTCTTCCAGTCATCAACAGTCCAATGAATGTATTTTTTACAAAATGCGACACGTTTTTTACGCATTTTTTCATTAATGAACGGTTTCTTATCAGCATGGCGAGATGGTAATCCGAGTTCTTTTTGGAGCCGCGCCTGGATAGTTCGTTCAGAAACACCAGATAACAAATTATTCATATTAAATTTTATTTCTTTCGCAGTTATTGTTGGGTTTTTCAATACTAAACGTTTCCTAAGTTTGTCTGTTCGCGAATTTGTTTTTCTCGGTCTGCCAGATCGTTTTTTAGGGACTGGCGTGGTTAGGCCACCATTGTTCTTAGCCCGTGAAACCCATAAATTAACGGTACTTTGGGATATGTTTAATTCCTTAGCTATCTGTCTCTGTGATTTCCCACATGCATGCAAAGCAACAATAGCACCTCGACAATCACTCTTAAGTTGTTTTTTAGCACACATTATATATAATTTTATTTACACCACTTTCTGTAAAAAAAAAAAAATATCAAGAAATTTACACAAACAGTGAAATCTGACAAATTTGAGACACAGCCACCCGCAACGAAGGCTACCAGAACACTAATTTGAGAATGCGTTGGATAGCTCTCATATCAGCGAGCAACCTCAAAGTTACCAGATGTCGCTAGAACAAATAGAAAGTGAATTACGTGTCTCTGAATATCAAGGGAAAATATTGTATTTTCTTGAGTGATCGGATACTTTTCGCGGGCACTGTATATTATCTTATCCTTTTTCTTTATTGCCATATATATATATATATATATATATATATATATATATAAAGAAACAAAGAAAAACATACATACATAAGTTTGGTGTACATCTGTGTGCAAAGTATGTATACAGTTATACTAAACGTGAGACAGATGTGTAGCTCTTCTACACGAGAGTGCCCCGAACAGGTAGCTAAACTTTACCTATGATAATAAAAACCCACTCTAATAGACAGAGTTTATTTCCACAACAGTTTCGATGCCCACTGGCATCCTCTTCGGGTGGATACAGAAAAATTATTCGTTTTTCTGTATCCACCCGAAATGCCAGTAGGCATCGAAACTGTTGTGGAAATAAACTCTGTCTATTAGAGTGGGTTTTTATTATCATATTTTGACCACGTAGAAAAGTGAAGTTTTTTGCATAAACTTTACCTCCTGCAGCGACAGCGACGATAGGCCTTCTAAGGTTACGTTGTTCAGTTGAAGTCTCAACTTGAGGAGATCTCCCTCGTGTAAATACCGAAGAGGTGCCACCGCGAATAGGGGGTCAATCGGCAGATCCAGACCGAACTTTGGCTGAGGCTGAGAGGCATTTCGGCCCAAAGAAGTTAGTGAATCTTTCAAAATGGCTGCCAGAACATCTGTTTCCTCTGCAATACGAAAAGAAATTGTGTTCATATGTATGTTTTATCATAGTTTTATTTCTTGTGTCGTACCCTTGGGTTTACACATTTTCTGTTAAAGTAAATAAACATTACAAGGTGAAATTATGCTTTCCCCAAGTCCCTGAGTGGATTGTTATATATAAGTAGTTATTTTGCGGCGTTTTCACTACATTGCTATTGTCCCTGAAGAATGTATGCAAATTACTATCTGCATGCCTCTGTTTGTGAGTTCAGAGATTATCTGCAAGATAAACTGCTGTCACGCTTATGAGAATTTAATGATTGTAATTGTAGGGGGGAAGTACATTATCCGAACTCGAGAAGTAAATATGTGGTCAATAAAGTCAATATACACTTTTAAATAGTCTACCATTTGAGTGGCATTTCAAATGTATAATTCGATGCACAGTCATTATGAGTTGGGTTATACGTTATAAGTGAAACATTTAATTCATTCACGTTGTACGTTTTAACTAAAACTCGTAATGAAACTCATAATAATTGAATTATACACTTGAAATGTTATACGAAAATGAGAGACATAATATAATGAAATGCCTTTATAGTTTGGGTTTAGTGTGTAAATTGCTTTGGATGTTAACCGATGATAAATAATATTCGTTGCTTCATTACAGTTATTGAACACTATTTGGACAATTTCGTCCAGTGACTCATTATTTCCCTCAACTGTGAGCACAAGTCACCAATCATTCCTCGACTGAAATTGTTTTAAAGACTACTGATACTGACACTACTTCTGTATTTAGGGATTCTCTTTTAGAAATTCTGAAAGATTGTTGGTGTAGGAAAGAATTAGTATAGGAAAGAATGCCGTTTTTCCCGCATATCAATTGAATTCTGATAGGTGGATCGTGAGGTAGCATGGCATTGATTGCCTTCTGTTACCAGTCAGAAATTTCCTTCGAAAAGTAAAGAGACTTCTTAGTCAGTTGAACTCTATAGATAACTGAAAGTATATCGAAGTGTGTCGGTAAGAGCATAAGACGCTTGTGTTATTCAGAAGAGAGTTTTCATTTCCAAATACTTCAAAACCTTTTCATTAGTGGGGCTTACATCGTGGCCACCTCGAAATACCTCTTTCGGTTCTGTTAACGATGCTGAGCGACATTGAGTCTCTTCAGTAGTTGGATGAGTGACCATTCTTTGCTTTCAGATGATGTAGAGACCCGTAGGTGGTTTGAATCCCAGGTAAAGCTGTAGGTCACCTCTGTCATATAACCTTTGACGTTACGGAGGAGGTTAAAAATTAGGCGGGTTCGAAAATGGGAAATTCTTTTAGTTTCATTTTATCATCTCAACAAAATATTAAAATATCAAGCATGTGCTACCCACGCTACCCCTAGCACATACCCGCCTTCTTTTTTACCCTCATATTTGCATATATTTAAATGGGAAAACATGTTATTTCTTAAAAAGTACACTATGTGAGAAGGTTTTTTATCACTTCAACAAAATATTAAAAAATCAAGCATGTTCTACCCTACTACCCCTATCACATGCCCCTCCTCCCTTTTTTACCTTCATATTTGCGTATGTTTAATGTTGTTTTATGTTACATGATAAGTTGTTTGTCTAATGCTTGATATTTTTGTTTCAGATAAATAGAAATAATTTTTCAGATAAACAGAAATAATTTGCATTTGTTTTAATTATAATTTGAATTATCATAAATTATAAATTACATATAATTTGATTTTACTTCTGAATATAAACTATGACTACTATAAGCAAGTCCTAAAACGCAGCCATCGGATATCTTACGGAATTCCCAGCAGCCATGACTCCTTCAAAAGCAGATGTTGTGAGACACTACCTTTTTGTGCGTCATCGTGAAGAAGCTAAATCAAAAGGATCAGCAACTGCTAATGATTGTTACAGGGTTGTTGTAAAAGATAATGAAGACATTTGGATGAAATTTTCTTTTCCTACGATTAACACCAAAGGTGTTAAAGTCTTAAAGTCAGTCGACTAATAGAAGAAGCCTCAAAATTGAACAAGGTGCCGTTACATCGAAGAAATGAAAGTTTTGCCTTAAAAATAGCTCAGTATGATGAAATGTTTGATATATCTTCTCGTGAATGCTATGATAAGGGAATTGATAGGAAATTTTACAGGTGTAAGGATAAAATACCAATGGCAGAATGGGAGTCTTTTGTGGGTCAAAAACAAAGAAAAAATCAGTTAGGACCAATTGATCGTATGGCTAGTTCAACAAAGAAAACCGTTAACAAAACCGTTAACTAAACGCACAAGAAGAAATGACTGAAGCCACCAATGTTTTACCATCGGAATTTATAGAAAATATCGAAGAAAATATGGATGTAGATTAAGAGAGTCAGGATGTAGATTATGAAGCCGATTTAGAATTGACTGAGAATATTCAGAACAAGCACTCCTATAAAAACCTAGCATTAACAGCAGATCGTTATCGTGTAAGTTGTAGAGCTGCAGCTGCAATAGTCAATGCAGCTTTAAAAGATATGGGGAGCCTTAACCATACCAACATGCTTGACAGAAAGAAATTAGAAAGAGAAAGAAATCGCATGGGTGAAACAAATAATTTTAGGTCTAAATCCGAAAGTCTGAAGATGGAGTGCCTTGGATTTGATGGAAGGAAAGATAACACATTAACTAAAAGTGGAAAGATAAAAGAAGAACACTATGTTATTGTGAAAGAACCTGGAAGCATCTATGTAGACCATGTCACACCAGATAATGGAACTGCTCGCTGCATAGCAGAAGAGTTGATAACTATTATTACAGACTCGAACAGCACAGACACTATCAAAGCTTTACTGTGTGATGGTACTCCTGTAAATACAGGAAAAATTGGTGGAGCCATAAAACTGGTTGAAATTCATCTTAACAGACCAGTGCAGTGGTTGGTGTGCCTCTTGCATTTGAATGAGCTGCCTTTTATGCACGTCTACAAAGCCATTGATGGTAAAACAACAGGTCCAAATACTTTTGTGGGTTCATTTGGGAATAAGCTGAAAACAGATTTAAAAAAATTGGAGGTAGTCAAATATTCTCGCGTAGAGGGAAACATTAAAGAAATTCCAGCAAATGTTGTGAAGGAGCTAAGCAGTGATCAGAGCTATCTCTATAATATGTGTCTGGCAGTGTAAACTGGAGACACTTCTCAAGATCTGTCCACTCGATCCCCAGGTACCCTTCACTCTGCTCGCTGGCTAACTCATTAGAATCAAGGCGAAAACTGCCCAAGTTTGAATGGAAGGCCCAGTGGGATGAGTAGGAAACATATGAAATAAAATTTCCTAATGATATTGAAAATTTCTTTCCTTTTGATGTGATAAGGAACAATGAAAAAGTGAATTGATTTTTAGCACATTTATTATGCCTCTAATTTTTTCTTCTGAATATGTTGTTGCACGTAATTAATTTTCCTAATACTGTACATTATTAAATAAAATATTATACGTTAATAAAGATTTATGTCATCAAAAAACTTGAATGTAGGATAAGTCTCGCATAAATGAAATATTCTTCAATATAGATTAAAAAGTGAAAAATTGTGCCAGGGGTAGGAGGCTTTAAACAGCGAAAATAATTTATGAGGGGGTTCCTGTGTTCCATTCAAACCCCTCACAACATTTACCTTTTCAATATAAAATTTCTACCCGGCCTATTAAACATCCCTCAAACATTATTATTATTATTATGATCGTCTTTCTTATTGGCTAGATGTAGACCAGTTTTGCTTAAGTCAACCAATATCATTGCATCTTCAGAAAGTAAGAAGACAGATTCCCATTGATACCTCCTTTCTGGGTGGGGATGGGGATATTATCAATGGCTGGCATTGATATCTATCCCATAGCAGATGTATTAAGTGATTATTTCTCCTGTAGCTGCATTAATATCGGAGAGTAAGTGAGAATTTGCACATAATCCCGAGCATCCAAAGTTCCTTCTTAACTCCTTCACCTGTAGCAGAGGTTGTAACAACAGCTAAATGTGGGTACCGTATATCTACTGTAAGAATGTCCATTGTTGCTAAACTTCATAACAAATCCACTGGGTTGGAATATATCCTGATTGTTTTAGTTTCACGTGTTATTTCTTTTCACAAAAGCGGATCAGCATCTGATGTTGTTAGTTGTTAAGTATCAAATTAAATAAATGTATAGATGTTTTATTATTTAATAATGATAATGTGATATTGCGAAATCATTTTGGATATCGTGAGTCTTATGATCATGGTTGCTCTTAGAGTGATTAACTAGGCCTTTCCCCATTAGCGCCCGCAAGGGGTGGGGGCACTTGGACACGTGCCTCCCCCGTCGTCCATAATATGTATACAAATATTGCTATTATATATAGTCGCATGAAACTTTTTCCTATAGGCAGATATACATGAAATGCACAGAAATAAAAATCAGTTATCATTATCGACAAAAATTAGTGTTACCACCTCTACAAAAATGTTTGGATTTTTACCGAAATTACGAGTTGATACGAAAATCAAAATTTCTTTGATAAAATATAAGAAACTACCAAAATTATAAATCAATGAAGAAAATCTACCGAAAATATACGCTAATGATAACATCTAATGATATTTACACTGTTGATATTACACAGCCTTGTTTGAATCTAAAATTTACACATTTTTGCCATTATAAGTGCAAATAAAGTAAGTGACATCAAATTATTTACCCACAAAACTTTTATTTTTTTATCGACATTTTTTACACTGGTGAAACAATTTTATATTTACATGCAATAGCTGACATTTTTTTATATTAAATTGTTATCTATGTGTTAGCGTGCTTTCACTGCTTTTGTTTAACTTAAATAACAGTATAAATACTGGAGATTACTTATACAGTAAGGTGTTATCTGAAATATCCTCTATAAATTACGAATATTACATATATATATAAAACGTAGTGGAAGTCCCCCCCCCCCGTCAGAAAATCCTGTGGGCGCTACTGCCTCCCCCTCGTTTAATAACAAAGGTTACTGCGGAGCTTTGTTTGTTGGCTTGTCTAAAGTACTTGATACTGCGGACCACTGAGTGCGTTTTAAGTGCAATAAACGACTTAAATAAAATGGAGAGGGTAAAGGCACGCAGTAAAGTGAGGAACTAGTAGAACTCGGAAGGAGCGCTGACTCTGAAACCACAACACGACACGAGATCGAGTCCCGGAAAGTAAGTTTCTCACTTTATTGCTTTTTCCTTTTCCACTGTAGGACACTGTCTAAACTCCTACAAAAAAATGTTTGAGTATTGCCAACAGTTTAATTCTTTTAATCCTTAACAGGAATTGCATATTGGTCAAAGTGATTGCGTGCGTTCAAAGACAGCTTTGGTGCCTGTGAGTATTCCTCACGATTCCTGCTTGAGAACTCTACCTTATTTATTTCGGTGAGTTGAGCTTTGTGTTCAGTGATGCTAAAGTGATTAATTTTACTGACAGTGTTGGCTAACCCTTAGAGTACTAACATTTCAATGCTTAAGTTAGTATATGCAACTGATAATTGATTTAACAAATTTTTTACTTATCACCGCGAACATACTTTTAAAAGTATAAGAACAGTCACTTTTAACGGTCGCTTTTAAAAGAACAGTCACTGAACTTGTTAATTCATTTAAATAATTTGGAATAATTAATGATCGTAATATAAAATACTAACCTGAAGGTCTCTCATGTATGATATTGATTTCTTTCTATGGTATTGGTATAATGACTTCAATAGTGACCTTGCATTTATCATATCATTAATGATAATTTAAGATTAATACATACTTTAACTATTAATAATACTTATTTATTTATTTATTTATTATTAATTAATAATAACTAGCTGTTTATTTTTAATTAGAGCCCAGTAAAGCCTAAAGCTTAATGGCCAAATTAAATAAAATAAATAATCCAGCTTCACAATTATTGTAATTGTCATTGTAAAACCAATATATTTATTTTATTATTAATAAAGGTTATTCAGTTCAGTTCAGATGAATTAACTGAGAATCTTTCAAGACTATACACCAATGGTGGCGAACCTTTTTTGCTGGCGGGTCATTTTTGTTACTTTTGATTTAAAAAAAAACGAAATTGTGTCACAATAATTTATTTACTTGCTATTTTTAGTGAGAAACTTGTTGGATTTTAGCTGCTAATATTTTGCTCCGAGGTTTATATTTAGTTGTCTTTAGTGTCACACATGCAGCACTCATATCTGTGCCAAGGCGATTCCTAGTGGTGGATTTGACGAAATTCATGGAGGAAAACAACTGTTCACATGAAAAAGATGAGCCAAACATTGTTAGCAGAGCTAATGCTAGCTTTTTCATTGATGCAAAAGAATTTGGTAAAGAGCTCCATTCTGCAAGAATAAGATTCTTTACTCTTTCTATTGATTGTTGTTCTCTGATTACACCTAAAATTGACGACTCCAATTCCTTTTCTTGTAACTTCAGATTAAGATCAATAAATTTAGTCTTCCGCACTGCACTTTCTTGGAAGTCAACTAATTCCATTTCTAAATTACCACTGTCAAACCAATGAAAAGCTGATAACTGAAGATCTTCAAATTGGGAGGAGTTGGGGGAATATGGGGGAATTGGATGAATTGTTATGTTGCATCAATTTGTCGGAATTGTGAAAACCTCTTTGAAAGTGATTGTCTGGCATCTTTTATTATTGAAGAGTACTTTTTGAGCACATCGGATTTATTTTCTTCATTGTCTGCAAAATATTTTGAAGTCAAGAAATGTTTCTGCAATAATGGAAAATATTTAAATTTTTCTTCTTCCAGATCTTTTGAGAAAATATTTAGTTTTTTCAAAAGCTTTAATATTTTCAAACATTGATGATACAACACAGCCGCGACCTTGCAACTTTTTATTTAAAGCATTGTAATGCAATGTGAACTCAGCGAAAAAATGTAAATCGTTCAACCAATTCATGTCAGTCAGTTCTGGATATTCATGTTCCTTTTTATTCAAAAAATATCTTATTTCTTCTAACACTTCAACAAAGCGATTTAAAACTTGACCACAACTTAACCATCTGACATTGTTATACATGACTAACCCTGAAAATTGAGAGTCAACCTCATCTAATAGTTTGGTAAATTTACGTTTGTTAAGATCGTGAGCAACTATAAAATTGACAATCTTTGTCACAAGAGACATCACATTTTCAAATGATTTTAAACTTTTTTTTTGCCCAAAGAGCTTCTTGGTGTAAAGGGTGTTTCACTTCTTGTAAGTGAACAAATCCAACATTTTTTACAATCATACTCAGAGTTCCATCAGTCGTCACAGATACAATATTTCCGAAATTAATACCCATTTGGATGAATTCCTTCTTCAATTCATTCATAATATCCTGTCCTGTGGTTTTCTCAGTCAGTTTCACCAATTTAATTAGCTCTTCCTTCATTATATTTTCAGAATAAAATCTTGCAATAACTGCTAGACGAGCCTGTGATGTGACATCTATACTTTCATCCAAACAAATTGAAAACATTCCAGCATTTGTCAAATCCAATAAAAGTTGATGAGATATATCTTTGTCCATAATAATTATTCTATCTTTGACCGTATTTCTGGCCACAGGCAACTCATTAATACGTTTAATTATTTGATCTTTATTCTGAAAATCTTCAAATAAATAATCTGAGCAGTTTATAAAAGCTTCTTTTAAATAATCATCATCAGAAAGTGGTTTTCCGTGTTGAGCAATGGTAGATGATAATTGAAAAATAGCTGCTGTAATATTGTTGTTTGGTTTAAAAATTCTTGAAAATAGCAGATTGTTGTTGTTGTTCGTTTAATTGGCGCATAATAATTTCATTCCTTTCCTCATCTGACATTGAGCATTAATTTTTGTGGTTACTTTCAAAATGTCGCTTAATATTATAAAAGCGAGCAACAATGTCCACTTTGCAAATACAACAGAAAGCTTTATTATTTCGTTTAATAACACCGTATTTCACAGTCCACATTTCATGAAATAACCTTCCAGTTCCACTACCTTCAGAACTAGGTTTTCGTTTTTTTGTGGCCATTTTTTTATGTGTGATAATTTCTGCACTAATAATTTGGCACTCCAAAACTTAAGGACTTGAACTGCAAAACTGGGAAGGTGGATGACCGCGCGGCGCGCACCATGAGTCGGTTGTCATACATACACGCGCGTTTTTAGATGTATACAACACGTTTAAAAACGTTTCAATGCGTATCAGCTGTTTATTTCGGTCGGTTGTCATACATGCACGCACGTTTTTAAACGTATACCATACGTTTAAAAACGTTTCAATGTGTATCAGCTGTTTATTTCGGTGGGAGAATAAAACAAAACTGTAAGGCAGAAAATATTAAAAATTAAAGTCATATTTTATTTAAATACAAGCAGAGCCTTCGGCTTCCTGCCCTACGAGCGGGGCTTGTGCTTCGCAAACTCGCCTACGGCGAGGGCACGTTAGGGTTACCCTTTGGGGGGGAGGTCATTCTCCCACTTCCCCACAAAACCCCCTCACCCGCTTTATGCAACTTGGGGAGCTAACTCCCACCCCCTTGTTGCATAACCTCCTCCCCCATTACCCTCACCTCCATCATTACCCCCTCCCCCATTACCCCCACCTCCATCATTACCCCCTCCCCCATTACCCCTACCCCCCCTTTTCTGTTAAAAATAGTTGGAAGTTTGTGTAACACTGTTTTCATATGTTTTATATCGCCATCACTACTATACACTATATTTTATACATCAACTTAGGAATCCTCTTGATTTGACAGTACTGAAGGATCTCTCAGTAAGGTGTATAGTAGAGGTTTTCAATTTTTTCTGACCCAAAGCTCCCAATACCATATTTATTTATTTCGTGGCACTGTTTAACATCCAGTTCCTTACCCTACCCTACCTAACCCTTAACACTACGTAACTTCAAACTGAGCCTATACAGTTTCATAAATATGGACGTATAATAAATAGCGGATATTTTGTTTCATTTAAAAATTTTATATTTTCAGTGAATTTTAAATTTTTAATTAATTTTTTTTTTCATTTCGTGTTTTTTTATTTCTCCTCTGTTTGGGAGACATTGGTTTCTGTCATCTGCAGTTTTCTTTTGTTTGTAATTATTCACATAATGCTTATTATTAATAATAGTCCACTTCAGTCAAGTCAATATCACAAAAAATATTTCCTTCATTGTCCAACCTTTGATGGTTAAATAACCGCAAATATTATTATTATTGTTCCTCTTTCGAATTAGATACAAGGATTTTCGGATTGTCTGTTTTGGGTATGAAGTTTGTAGGTCTTATACATCCCCGTAAGAGACACGTAGACATAAGAGACTTATTTTAGATCAACCAATCAATTTTTTTTTTAAAGAGTTTTAGCATAATCACTGTAATGGAATAAGGAGTGAGTTCACAAACTTAATTTCTTCCGTACCAACTACAGCAGGACAGAAATTTACCATACCAACTACAGCAGAACAAAATTTACCTTACTGCCAACCTCACATTTTTTTTATGGCCATCATTTTTATTTATCCAAGATACAAACTTTAATTTTAACTTCGTTTTTATTTTACGGTTCGCTGAGATTTAATTGTTACTATATTTACGTACCACCAGTGGTATTCGTACACCGTAATTTTAGTACCCTTGGAATAAGGCAACATTATGACAACTTTACATTCAGTAATCATAAAATGAGGAAGGTGTTTAGGTACAACCTCATTTTCAGGTAGTTTCCATACGAAACAATCTCCACCTAAACTTTATACGTAGTACGATCGTCTTCCCTGAATTGAAACCTTTAAAAATCATAAAATAAGCAAATAAATGAAATCTGAAAATATATTCAGTTGGAAAGTGCGTAAATGATAAAGAAACTACTTTTTACTCTTATGATATATTTTGAATAACTCCATTTTCTCAGTTTTCTTCATTAGCGATGAAAAGGATCAGACTTTTGTCAATGCGGTACTGGAATTCCTTTAAAAGAAGATTACATTCATTTGGCCAAAACCACTTAATTCGAAACCATTCTTTTGAGTGCATACTAATTAGAATATATATATATATGTTACACACAGACCGTGCATGGAACAAAGGACTCTTCTGGGAAAATGCACGGTTCCATGGACGGTCTGTCTGTAAAATAAAAGATGTCAGGGGACCATTCTGAGTTCAATCCCATATATATATATATATGGTGGCGCAAAAGTCGCGCATCATAGGAATTTTCAGTGTTGATTATCAAATATTATTTTTTTTCTTTTAGGTAGGGGATGGCTGCGAAATTAACAATAAACGAGAAGAAGAGCTTGGTTTTAATGTATGGAATACCAGGTACAACAAATCGATGAATCGGTACAGAATTTAAATTCTGAATTTAAATTCTGAATTTAAATTCTGTAGCGATTCATCGATTTGTTGTACCTGGTATTCTATACATTAAAACCAAACTCACCCTCTCGTGTATTGTTAATTTGGCAGCCATTCCCTACCTAAAAGTAAAAAAATAATATATTATAGTCAAAACTGAAAATTCCTATGATGCGCGACTTTTGCGCCACCCTGTATATATATATATATATACTGTATATATTGGATGAATTTCACAATTAAACACAATTAAATACGTGAAATGAATGAATGATGCAAATCCACAGGGAAAAAGCAAAATTATTTCAAGGCCTTTCGCATATTCAGAGGTACACCTCGTCAGGTAATGACGAGGTGTACTTCTGAATACACGAAAGGCCTTGGAATCATTTTTCTTTTTCCCTGTGGGTTTGCATCATATATATATATATATATATATATATATATATTAACGAAAAGAACGACGCTTGTATAGGAGAATATTCCGCGCAAGATGAGGAGAGAGAACGAAACAAATGAAAAAATGAGGTAACCACCCGGGAATCGAACCCGGGATCTTCCGATTGCCGGTCAGATATGATAACCATTACACCATGGGCCTCACTCGAACAAATGCCGTAATTCTCCTACATACGCCCAGAAACCAATGCTCCAAGGGTGCACCCCTCGCATGCCGTACATTATATACATTTTAACTGCAAACACGCAGTATAATTAACGTAAAGAACGACGCTTGTATAGGAGAATATACCGCGCAAGATGAGGAGAGAGAACGAAACAAATGAAAAAATGAGGGAACCACCCGGGAATCGAACCCGGGATCTTCCGATTGCCGGTCAGATATGATAACCATTACCCCATGGGCCTCACTCGAACAAATGCCGTAATTCTCCTACATACGCGCAGAAACCAATGCCCCAAGGGGGCACCTCCCGCATGCCGTACATTATATACATTTTAACTGCAAACACGCAGTATAATTAACGTAAAGAACGTAAAGAACGTAAAGAATTACGGCATTTGTTCGAGTGAGGCCCATGGTGTAATGGTTATCATATCTGACCGGCAATCGGAAGATCCCGGGTTCGATTCCCGGGTGGTTACCTCATTTTTTCATTTGTTTTGTTCTCTCTCCTCATCTTGCGCGGAATATTCTCCTATACAAGCGTCGTTCTTTACGTTAATTATACTGCGTGTTTGCAGTTAAAATGTATATAATGTACGGCATGTGGAAGGTGCCCCCTTGGGGCATTGGTTTCTGCGCGTATGTAGGAGAATTACGGCATTTGTTCGAGTGAGGCCCATGGTGTAATGGTTATCATATCTGACAGGCAATCGGAAGATCCCGGGTTCGATTCCCGGGTAGTTACCTCATTTTTTCATTTGTTTCGTTCTCTCTCCTCATCTTGCGCGGAATATTTTCCTATACAAGCGTCGTTCTTTACGTTAATTATACTGCATGTTTGCAGTTAAAATGTATATATATATATATATATATATATATATATATATATATATCTCCATTTGATCGAAAGGACATATCATCGACACTAAAAAACGAATTTAATGTAACAACCTAACATAGTCTAACTTTAGCTAATTTAACTGTCGTGCTCATGAAATTGGCATGCAGAAATCTTTTGCAAAATAAGAGCCGAAGTTTTAGTTTTAAGATTTTGTTGTTCAGGTCTCCAACACAAGGTGGTTTGATTTATGAATATTAATGAGTGAATAAATTTTGTTTTAGAAATTTGCAAAAATGTTTAACGTTCGTACGATTTAATTTTGTGTTCTCACAAGGAGATAAACCGGAACCAGCCTTGTAGCTGAGATTTATAACCTTGACTTTACATTCCAAAGGGAAGGGCAAACCAGCGGATTTGGGTTCAGATGAGAAATGGTTGGTTTTCCTTTCGCTTGGTGGTGCGATTTTTGTAAGCCCAGTTCGAAACCACTTGCTAAATTTAACCACGACGAGGGTCAGAAAATTTGGGGATCAGGTTGCTTCGAATCTGTTAACTATATTTAAATGTATTTTTGGGAAGAAGGAGGGGTCTATACTCGGAAGTCAGGTCCAACTCCAATCAGGGGTCCAAGGTTCCTGGGAAACTTAGTAAAGACGCCTTCTTTCCTTATGTATGGGTAATAGCCTTCCGGGGTACGGCCTTGAGAGAAACAAATGGTTTGATAGGCTTTCAAAATATTAGAAGGCGGGGTCCTTAAGAATTGTAAGGTAAAATTGAAATTATTAAGTCAGTTTGTAGTCGTCCTCCTGAAGTTAACTGTGGCTTAAATACCTTGGTAAAGACTTGAGGTGAAATTACAAAATTTATAAGAAATTTGAACTGTCTCAAGATTGTACTTAAAAATTTGCATTTCCTTCGTTTACGCGAAACTTGTGTATAAGAATTTTATTGTTAGCGACCAGAAAAGAGAACTTAGTTTGAAGACCTTCACTATTGTTAGTCAACGGTCCAAACATTTGGTGAATCTTCAATTAATTTAATTTGGTTCAAATTACATGTTAAGCGCTACGTCTGTGCCCTAGTTTGCATGACCCGTCAATTGGGTTCGGAAGGAAGTCCCGTTATTTGGTAGATTGTCGTTTTGGTTTTGGGTGGGCAATAAATCTGCGGTCCTTACGCAGCACAACTGAGAGTAATTTCCCACCTGCAGTCGTAAGTAGAATATTTCTTCAAATTTCTTCGTCGATGTCGACAACTTCATGTATTGTTAATTGTTTTGTTACACGAAAATAAAAAGCCCCTCTATATAAATGATTTTAAATTCAGATAACTGTGAACTTTTTCTTTGAATTTATAATTGGATTGTATTGTACGAAAAATTGGTAAATTTACTTCAGACTAATTTTCTAAATTCATGATTAAAAGGGTGTGCAGTACCATAAATAAATCAAAGGGATGTGCACTACAGAAACGAAAGTGAAGGGTACTACATAACATATCCTAACCTAACTAAACCTAACCCAACATAACCTAGGCTGACTGAACGTAGCCTAGCCTAACACAACCCAACTCAACCAAGCCTAACCTAATCTAATTTTCGATCATATGTCGTTGGTTTGCTTAATTAACCTCCTTTAAAAGTAATTTTCGAGTTCATTATCTTTCGACTACTCTCCTTCGAGAGGAAATTCAACCACTTTTGCGCCTTCCGGTCCCTAAAGCGACCGTGGAGATAACTAAAAGTAATTCGATTCGGGAGGGAACGTTTCCCTTCTCTTCTTCCCTTATCATTACTTGGGACGGAGACCACGAACATTAACGGTTTCAAGTCGCAATGTCAGTCTTCTCCCTTTCCAATGTGTCCATTAACGCCAATCGACGCTCCTTAATTTCATCAAATGTATCTTTTCCTCGCTTTCAGGTATAAAGTCACTGGAGAGAGAGAGAGAGAGAGAGAGAGAGGGTGTTGTATATGAAGGAATGAGAACGACCGTGTGTGTGTGTGTGTGTGTGTGTGTGCGTTCTTGTCTTCCCTACGGAATTGCGACAATCTTTAGGATAAACACGGAGCCCATCGCAACACGAACGTGCGTATCACAACGTTAGCAGTGTTGCGTTGGTTTATCTTCATAAATACTATCTTCTATCATGAAGAAAGGGGATGTAATTAAGGTTAGACTATGTTAGATTAGGTTACTCTAGGTTAGGTTAGGTGTGGTTAGGTTTAGTTAAATTTATCAAATTTTTGAGACTGGGTAAATGTCGCAATACAGAACTGAATGTGAAAATGTAAGAAAATGTCATAGTTTTATAGGGTAACCAAACGTGTGTGTGTGTGTGTGCGCGTGTATGTGTGTGCGTTCTGGCAACCTTACGAAACAGCGTCAATCTTTAGAATATACACACTGTAGGGTGGAGCGAAAAATACTTTTTTTTTAGTATGAAGTTCTAATAGTGATTAAAAGTTGCATTTAGTGGACGATATATACCTGCCAAAATATGAGTTCATTTGTTTAATATTTTCAGCTGCCACCAGGGGGCTAAATTTAACACAATTTTGGGTAAAAAGGAAAAAAATGCTTCTATTTTAGGTTTATCAAACTATTATAAAATTTTATCTTAGAATTATCTAATAGTTTGATTAAGATTCCTAAATGATAAGAATTCGTTTTGTAAAAATGCCTTTTCATATGCTTAATATCTTCAGCTGCCACAAGAGGGCTGAAGTTAACTTAAAAATGACAATTAAGTATGATTCTGTATTTACTTGAAAAAAGAAACGTTACTTCGTGCCTTAACGGAGTTACCACCCTTTCCCCAACCAACCTCCCTCTAGAAAGGGTTGTTGCTGAAGACTATTTAGTAATTTGCTTTTGTGTCAAATTTTGGCTGTTTTTCCTTGATTCTAATGTAGCACGAATCCAACCGTCTCTGTTTGTAGGTCCGCAGACTGATCCAGCAGCGTATGTAACGAGCTTGACGCATCTCTCTACGGCTTGTGTATGACATGGAAACTGAAATAATTCTGAATGAAGAGTAGTACCATGTTTGATGCATGATTCAATATCATCAAGAGAAACTCCTTTGGTTATCGGTGGTTCTGCTATCTGAAAATCTTGCCACATAATGAGATCTGTATAGTCTTTGGGCTAAAAATTTATTTCTGGCACCTTAAAATACCTGATAACATCTGTTTTTTGAATGCATGCCCTTGCTTTTATGATACGCCTAAATCCCAACTGACGCACATGCTCCCTTTCATCAGCTATCATTGCAGTGAGAATGTTTTCTTGATTTGCGTAATATGCATTTCGCTGAATGACTGAGTCATGTACTCTCCTAAGCTCTTCACGGAGATACCGGCTTCTTGCAATCATATGCCACATATGTTTAGCACCATATTGGCATAATGGTTTAAGCTTTATCTGAAACCACATTGGTGCGTATACCCTAACAATGAAAGTAGCTAATTCTTGTAAATTGCCTGAAGGATTCTCTGTGCTTGCATATAACCGCAGAGTCCTGTTTGCTGTGGTGAGCCACCTTGAATGTGATATATTGCCTGGACTCTTATGACTAAGACTCTTTGAGAATGTTCCACTTGATATAGCCTTGTGAATTTCAAGAAGGTATTTCTGGTCAGTACTTATGTCATCTACATCAACTTCACACATGTCCTCTTGAATTTCAATGGGTTTGAAGTTAACTATGGGAAGCTTTTCACAGTCTGAAAGTGCTCGGTCAATTTCTCCTGAAAATGCTCTTGGTCCAGTAGTGGTACCATCCAAGTGATGAAACAGATGGCGCAATAGAAGTTCATTAAGGTGTAAAAGGCATATCAGCCACTGCAATGGCTTATTAAAGGCTTCTTCCAGTAATCTTATTGTGCCTCCAATACTACCAGTGTTAACCACTGTCGAATCACAGCCAACTGCAACTATGTTCCCTATATCAACATTCCTTTCTTTCAAGCAATTCACTAGCGCTGTGCAAATGTATTTAGCTTTGCCACTGGAAGGTGTCACATGTGCAAAGTACAGAGAGTGTGGTTCAGATATTATGCTGATATGCTCTTCGCGTTTGGTTCTTTGGTGGTTAGAGCCATCACTCTCCTGGACTTGAATCATTGTTTTATCCTTTCTGCCATCAAAGTATAATCCCCGCATGGTTTTTGGCTCTCCTATCTGTTGTAGTTCCTTTCTCTGTTTTTGTCTTTCACGTCTTAGCTTACTTCTGTCTATAATATTCCCTTTGTCTTCGGGAGTAACAATTTTAAGATTTGCCAATACTGCAGAAGCAATAGCAGCCCCAGCTCTGTCCGACATTTTAAATCTATCACAAGTAATTGCTAATGAAGGCAGTGGCTCACGCATCTGTTTTTCTGATATTACATATTGAGTCGAGGTTGTATCTTCCTCATTATCTTCAGATATCTCTTCTAGTTGTTGAAGTTCACTTGTCTCTGTTTCGATTTGTAAGTTGGACGTATTGGTTATAGCAGCACTAGTTGTTTGTGAGGATTCCAGACGTGCTTTTTCCATTTCCTTTCGATGTTCTCTTGCTTGTAATCGTCTTGTGTGTGCTATGTCAATGCTTCCTATCACCATTATTCTGCGTGTTCGTTGGTCATTTAAAAAATCCTGCTCTTTTGGAGGGACTTTCTTACTCTTTTCACATGAGCATCTCCTAAACTCCTTACATTTGCAGGTGCAGATGTCAAACAAAGTGCATTTTGAAGAGTTCAAATTCTTCAAGCTGATTTTTGTACTTAGGCTGATCCTTGCGTGACTTGTATGGCTTTAATAAGGACCTGCATTTATCATGGTACACTCGCATCATCTGTAAAACGCGTGTATGTGAAACTATTGGCAAAGAGGCCTTCTTCCAAATATTTTCTACCTTTTTGGAAACTGCCTCTGCTGTTTCAGAAAATGAAGGCTCCTTGTTATTCATCTGCTCCTTCACTAAACGTTTTGTGAACAGGTAATCTTTCATAATGCAGTTATAAGTTGGTAGTTGCATATCACTCATCTCACAAGGTACTTCAAATATGGCACACTTCATATGTTCTCTAGTGAAATGTTTATATTTAGTATTTGATGCCATAATATTTTTAAGAAAAATTCACAATCACAAACTATCCTGTAACATCAAAACATTATATAATTAATATATATAATATATTTTATAAGTATATATAATATATATATAAATATATAATATATTATATAAAAACTAAAATTATATAATACATTATAACAAGCATTTTATAATAAAATCAATATTATCTCTATATAAATCACTTTAAAATAAAGTTTTATAATATTCGGATCATATTAAAAAACTCTCCGATCAACTGAGCGACTAGGCCTACTACCTAAGAAGACAAGTGTTAACACACTGTTCTAATGACTCACAGAAAGAAATTCCTTCACACCAAAACCCTCCCCCACAACCCTCCCCAAACCCTCCCCCACAACATTCAGTGTAGTCTGAACATGACTCAGTTACTCTAAATTGTGTTAACTTCAGCTCTCTTGTGGCAGCTGAAGATATTAAGCATATGAAAAGGCCTTTTTACAAAACGAATTCCTATCATTTATGAATCTTAATCAAACTATTAGATAATTCTAAGATAAAATTTTATAATAGTTTAACAAACCTAAAATAGAAGCATTTTTTTCCTTTTTACACAAAATTGTGTTAACTTTAGCCCCCTGGTGGCAGCTGAACATTTTAAACAAATGAACTCATATTTTGGCAAGCATATTTCGTCCACTAAATGCAACTTTTAATCACTATTAGAACTTCATACTAGAAAAAAAGTATTTTTCGCTCCACCCTAATACACAGAGCTCCTCGCGACATGACATTAGCGGTGTCGCCATAATTTCAGATTTATTTTTTATTGAAACTCTTAAAATATGAACAAAAACCATATGATGAAGGTTAGGGTAAGTTAAGTTACGCTAGGTTAAGTTAGGTTATTTACATTGTCGCCATCCACGACTAAAAACACGAAAATGTCGCAGTTTTGTAAGGTAGCAAGCGTGTATTCGTTTGAGAGAGAGAGAGAGAGAGAGAGGAGAGAGAGAGCGCGCATTTTTAAAAACAAGTATAAATATTCTACATAAATGTAACAAAAGCAATATTTTTTCGAGTAAAGGCACAATAACCAAAATTAAACAGAATGTTCATACGAAATTCATGTCAAGTAAATATAAAATAAATTATTTTGAGTACTCTCCATTCTATAAAAATGCTGCATATTAAACACAAACAAAAAACATTTCTATTTTATAACAAAGAAAAACTGAACAAAACCACTTCTAAAAATCCTTTTTTAATCTCACACACACACACACACACACACACACATATATATATATATATATATATATATATATATATATATATACACACACACCTCGTTGATGTTCTACGTGTTGCTCTCTCTTCACACGAAGGTCAAGCTGGTGGCCCCACCCCTAGGTCTGGATTGGTGGAGGAGCGAGTTGCTTTGTTGCGCTCTCCACCGCACATAGCGGTGGAGATATACACCCGGCTCATCTGGTACCGTCCTGAGCCGGGTATCTAGTCTTCTCTTGAAGACTTCAACTTTGACCCCTGTAACGTTTCTGAGGTCTTTTGGAAGCTGGTTAAAGCTATTTTCCTTCAATGTTGACGAGGTCCCTTGTCGGGTCTTTAATTTGGGAACACTACACATTCTGCCTTTCCTATTTTCCAGCGTTGTTTGAATGGTAATTGGGTTTAGTTTTAGGTTTTGTACCAGTTTTTCGATTATTTTCCATATGTAGATTATGGTGTACGTCTCTCTTCTTCTTTCCAGGGAGTGCAGATTTAGTTTACGTAGTCTTTCCCAGTAGTTGAGTTCTTTGCAGGCATCAATCTTGGTTGTAAAATGTCTCTTCGTTTCTTCTAGTTCATTAAGTTCTTCCTTTTTATATGGGGATGTCAAAACTGAGCAATATTCAAGTTTTGGTATGATCAGTGCTCTCAGCAGGGGAATCATTACTGTCTTGTCCCTCCTTCTGAACGTTCTTAATACCTGTCCCGCGACTCTTTTTGCTTTGTTTATTGCTATCTGATTTTGTGTCTCTAACTTGGCATCATCGGTCATTATTACCCCGAAGTCGACCGTTTTCGTGCTTCTCTGAATTTCCTGTCTATCTGGAGCATAATATGCAGTCTAAGTTCCTCATTTCTACCATATCTCAAGGGCTGAAATTTCTCGGTGTTAAATGTCATATTGTTGTCTTCTGACCATGTGTATATTTTGTTCGTGTCTCTCTGCAAGGACTCCACTTCATTTGTATCGCTGATTTTTCTGCTGATCTTTGTATCGTCCGCAAATGATGTTACTATACTGTTGCTGTTAACTCCACTGTCTATGTCTGTTAGACATAGAGTAAGTTAAGTTACGCTAGGTTAAGTTAGGTTATTTACATTGTCGCCATACAATGATGTAGTATGACTGCAAAAGGAGAGATTGCAAAGGAATTGCAAATGTTGATCAATTTTGCAATGGGGGATGTTACAAGAGGTTATGCAACAAGGGGAGGGGTTATCCCCCAAGCTGCAATGAAGGAGAACTTCCTCAGCAAGTTGGGGGAGTCCACCTAACCTCTTTGGGGGAGAAGGTGGGACGGCCTCCCCCCCCCCCCAAAAAGGAAACCTAACCTAAGCGCTAACCTAAGAAGGATAGAGGGGTGTTCGCCTGGCTCCTGCCAGACGCATAATGAGAGTTCATCCGAGCGCCCGCTGTCTTATAAGATCCTAATCAGCCAGTTGGCTTAATCTGCCAGTTGGCTTAGAAGGCTTCTTAGAAGACGTAAATGGCTTGTTGAGCTGTAAATGATTAGGGTTGAGTTACTAGATTGCGCTATTTATTTAATTAAAGCATATATTCTTGACAGTTGGCTTTCTGCCAGTCGGCATTATCCGACACTTGGCTTAATCCGCCAGTTGGCTTAACCCGCCAGTTGACGTAGAAGACCTAGAAGGCAGGTGTATATATATTAATTAACTTTTCATCTGCCAGATTGCGCTATTCAGATATTCTTGACAGTTGGCTCAGAAATCCGTCAGTCGGTTTAGAAGGCCTAACCAGCCATTTGGTATACATATAATTAAATAATAATATCGTTTATATATACAACAAAAAGAATTAAATAAAACACCATTACATCATTCTGTTATTTAGAAGAATTATTGGAATCAATTTCACGAAATGTATAGAAAATAAATAAACAATCCTATACAAATGATGGAATATATATGATAAAAAAAAATAATAATAATAATAATAGCATAAGAAATACGAACGAGAAATATATATATATATATATATATATATATATATATATATATATATAAACAAAGTAAAAAAATAATATACAAAACGATGGAGTATAATCAGCAACATGTTAGTACAAAAAAAAATATATATATATATATATATATATACATATACTTACTTACTTACAGACTTACAAAGGTTCCGCGCGATGATTTCTCATTTCGCGAAGGTCAAGCTTGTCGCCCCTCCTCTCGAGTTGGCCTGGTGAAGTAGTGAGTTGGATTCTTGCGCTCTCCACCTCACATAGCCAGGTACGCTCGGCTCATCGGGGATTGTTCTGAGCCAGGCGTCTAGTCTTCTTTTGAAGATTTCCACTGCAACTCCCTTCGTGTTTCTTAGGTCTTTGGGCAACTGATTAAACAGTTTTGGTCCTCTCACTACAAAACTATTTTCTTTCAGGGTTAAGGATGTTCCCTGTCTCGCCTTCAATTTGGGAATACGACACAGTCTACCGCTTCTACTTTCCATCGTTGTTTGGGGAGTTATGGGATTCAGAGTAAGATTAGGGACTAGTTTCTCCATTATTTTCCAAGTGTAAATAATGGTGTATCTCTCTCTTCTCCTTTCCAGTGAATATAGGTCTAGTTCTCGTAACCTTTCCCAGTAATTTAGTTCTTTGCACCCATTGATCTTGGCTGTGAAGCTTCTTTGGATCCCCTCTAGCTGTCTAATGTCTTCTTTTTTATATGGGGAAGTTAGGACCGAGCAGTATTCTAATTTGGGTATGATCAGGGTTTTCAGTAGAGGAATCATTACATTCCTATCCTTTCGTTTAAAGGTTCTCAATATCTGCCCCGTTATTCTCTTAATTATATTGAATAATTAAATATATTGAAAATAAAAATAATAATATACAAAACGATGGAGTATAATCATCAACATATTAGTACAGAAAAAATATAGATACATATACACAATTATATTAAATAATTAAATATATTGAAAATAAATATACATCAAAATACACTCGTTCTATTGCGCTTAACGAACACACTAAACTCGCACGTAATCGAGTCTACAGTCACATCATTATTGCTTTGCACTACGCAGTAAATACGATTTAACATTGTTTCACCGCTCAAGATGTGTGGGCTCCTATGCTCGATGTAAATGGCCTTCATATCGTTCAATACTATTTTTGTGCCTACTCTACATTCGGTTGGCAAGTTATCTTTAACACGGATGGAATACAATCAATAGCACGCACAAAGAGGGCATCGTTATCCCCCACGTCATTATTAAATCCAAGTTTATAAACACTCCTTTCCAATCGAGGGTTTTTTCTTACTGACCCGAGCTTTTCAATCGTGAACTCTTCTTCACAACGCGTAGCGGCAACTGAAATAATCTTCCAAGTCGTAACGACAGCTGCTCATTATATAGAGATACAACTCTTCAGGGTGAACAGTGTAGCCGATCTCTGCCCTGTACCGCTCAAGTCCTTTGTACCAAAGTTCGGGATATTTCGAAGAGTCTAAGCCTTTTAAATAAGCATCCAGCTCAAGACCATTCTCGCCTTGTTCATTCCTACATTCGATAAATCCGTCGAGCAGAGGGGTGTATGCGTATTCAAGAACCATATCAAAATAAATCATATCCGTAACACGCGCGTTTAATATAGGCTTCAGCTTGCGGAATCCGACGATTTCAAACATTCTGTCGAGGATGAATCGGTTTCGCGTAGGGATAAGAACGTTATTATCAGATGCATTCTTCCACATCAGTCGTATATTAATGCATGGCTGATCGTTATTTATACCCAAAGTACAAACAACGGCATATGAGGGGGCATCATTAATCTGTTCTCTTCCTGTACCTACACCTGCAGGTATTTTATAACGGTCCACACCCCACTTCTCAACTATCATGAAGACTCTATTCATCTCCTCAACACTTAAATAAATAACATTACGTTTACCAGAGTTTGCTTGCCTGCAAGTCGTTTCAAGTACATAGTTAATGGCACCGGTTTCACGCCTGAACACGCTCAATGACTTCGTTACGGACACGTCGTACGCGGCATTGAGAATGCTTCTTCTCAAAGGAAGTTCCATCGTATTCAAGGAGTGCACGTCCAGTCGGTTCAAACTCTGAGATGACTATGAGCCACGGGTGGGCGGATCGGCTGGACGGGGAAGCGAGTCACACCATAAGCTGTTGAATCGTGTACGGTTTTGTTCTAGCATGAATCACGTGAGTATTTGTACCCATTATACCGGCCGATTTTCTAACACATGGGGTATTTTCAGTTTTAATGTTTTATGCAAAGCTGGGCACTTGCGTTTTTTTTTGCGGTACTGCGGTACTGCGGTACTACCGCACTACCAAACCGGTACCGCATAACGCAGTACCGCAAAAAATGCGGTAGCGGTACTGCTGTACTTTCAGCGATCCTTTGCGGTACTGCGTTATGCGGTACCGGTTTGGTAGTGCGGTAGTACCGCAGTACCGCAGTACCGCAAAAAAAACCGCAAGTGCCCAGCTTTGGTTTTATGCGTACTAGACGTTCTCCACACATTAAAAATCCGGTGCGCTATTTGAGAGAAACATGTGATCGTATTTATCCTTTTTGTTTAAATTCTATCAAAAACTCACACAGGCCTTTAGCCACAACTTCACTGCGAACCTCGTCATGACATATATGAATGTAGTGGTAAAAGTACTTTAGATTGTCCATGATAACAAGGTTTACATTCTCAGTCGCAGGGTACGCGTACTCGGTATGATGTAGCATGACATAATACCGCCTTGCTCACCACTAATCAACAAGACTCATTATCCACATCCTTTGCTTCTCTTCTGCACGCGTTGTTTCTTTCACCTCACGGTATATGTACGCTTTTATACGCTTTAGTCCTACAACGTAGTCCATTACATCGTTTGTGCAGCGAAATCCGGCAATACTCTCGCCAGAATATCCATAGAGTGTTTGAACATCTTGTTCCTTGTTCCTTGTTCCCCCCTTCTCAAAGGAAGGAGGGGGGTAGGTCGTCTTTTAGTATTCACCACGTCTTCCGACTTTACCGAATACCACTTCATAAACGTCGAACACGCAATATCAAAAGTCGCCATCACTATTTTTCATCTACGTGGGAACTTACACGTCTGAGCTCCAGGGTTTGCAGAGGTCAACTGAGCATGCCGGGATAGAGATATGCTCAGGTAGTAGCAGGAGTCACATGACCGAGCTCACAGTGGGCGGAGCTTAGGATTGTACACAAGCACGGACACAAAGGAGAAAATGAAACCTTAATTGAATCAAATATCAAGGGTTAAGGTATCTAAAGGGTACGGTATCATAGGTACCAGGCACCTGGTAACGTTTCCTATATGTGTTACGGCACATCTTCGTGCCCCTAAGTTCCTTCACACACCCTAGTTTCTGCGCCCGAAAATTGTGGGTCCCCACAGTCAGTTGGGGTGGCTGATCGCCCTCATCTTCCAAGCACACTAGATCCTTCAACGAGTCAAAGTTAACGACTCGTCGGTTCGCATGGTTAAGCGCGATACCCTTAGCCTTCACGATATATTTCATATCCTCCCACACCCTCACCCGTACCCCATAAGTTTTTGGCCCTGTTGATACAAATGAGTCAGCGTATGCACCATCACCATACTCATCCTTGATCTCGTCAGTTAACTCTCCGAGGAATTCCCCAATAGGAGTCATGTATTCACCCTCCCTCTCTGTGAATATTACACAACTTTTCACTAAAGCGCTTGCCAGGATTCTTAACAATTTGGGAACGGTCAAGCTGTATACCTTCATGGGCACGGTAACGCTGAGTATAAGCCGTTTTTTCATCTTCGGTATCAACTCCTCGCGGATATCCCGATGCTTCTACCTTATCCTTCAAAAAAGCGTTTATATATGGCGTGAAAAAGTTGAGTGCCTTCTGAATCCTGTACATCTCATATATCACTAATATTCTGTACCCATGGCGAACGGCTAGGTCCAGCACAGGGCTTGTATACACACCTCTGATCTTACGCTGGTTGGTTGTATGATTACAATCACCGTTGTTCTCCTCTACGCACTTCACGCAGAGGGGAAACATGAGCTTGTGATCTATAACGACGGGTAAGATCGGCATCCATAAATCGCTGGTGGGGAGCACGTCTACGAAAGAGAGTCCAAAGTAACGCTCACTCAAGTTAGCTGAGAACTCCTCGATGGTTGGCATGGCGGGACCCACCAGTTTTTCAAGCGCACTTACGGGATATAAAGAACAGAAGTCGTAGTAATGGAGTTTCACGCCCTCCGTAGGTGGAAAGTATAGCTTGAATGGATTTGTACGGCCGCCGAACAAGCTATCGCCGCATTTGAGAGGATCCAACACGATTGAACGCTTGATGGTCCTTATTTCTTCACGGTACTGGTCATCTGTTTCGAACCGTGCATCATACTCATGCTCCCACACGATCTTGTGAATGAACTGTGAGCCTATAAGTTGATCGCGGTTACGGGTCCATGCGAAGTTGTCGGCGGAGGATCTTCCATGGAGGTCCCCTGTGAAGGCACGCTCAGGACGTGAGCATCCATGCCACCAATAGCCGTTAAAGGAGTACACAGTCTTCTCACCAGTGGTTAGATCCTCATTTAGACCATCAACCCAAAAAACACCTCTGATCTTACGCTGGTTGGTTGTATGATTACAATCACCGTTGTTCTCCTCTACGCACTTCACGCAGAGGGGAAACATGAGCTTGTGATCTATAACGACGGGTAAGATCGGCATCCATAAATCGCTGGTGGGGAGCACGTCTACGAAAGAGAGTCCAAAGTAACGCTCACTCAAGTTAGCTGAGAACTCCTCGATGGTTGGCATGGCGGGACCCACCAGTTTTTCAAGCGCACTTACGGGATATAAAGAACAGAAGTCGTAGTAATGGAGTTTCACGCCCTCCGTAGGTGGAAAGTATAGCTTGAATGGATTTGTACGGCCGCCGAACAAGCTATCGCCGCATTTGAGAGGATCCAACACGATTGAACGCTTGATGGTCCTTATTTCTTCACGGTACTGGTCATCTGTTTCGAACCGTGCATCATACTCATGCTCCCACACGATCTTGTGAATGAACTGTGAGCCTATAAGTTGATCGCGGTTACGGGTCCATGCGAAGTTGTCGGCGGAGGATCTTCCATGGAGGTCCCCTGTGAAGGCACGCTCAGGACGTGAGCATCCATGCCACCAATAGCCGTTAAAGGAGTACACAGTCTTCTCACCAGTGGTTAGATCCTCATTTAGACCATCAACCCAAAAAACACGACCACTGATCTTAATGGGTACTTCTTCCGTGATGCGGGCGTGCTTTATGTATATCCTGGTCTGTTTCTGTATGTGTATGAGCCAGTAAATAGCCTTGTGCCCATAACTGTGAGGATTGTTTGTGTGAATGACGGTTAAGGTGTCTTTAGGCATGAAGTTATTCTTGAACACCGTAAAACATAATGAGGCGATCGTGGTTGCGACCTGCAGCGGATTTATTTTCTATTTCATATTTATATATTTATTTAGGAAGCTTACAAATAAAAAGAACAAATGCTTAATCTGCTCCATTAAGAGAAAAAATTAAGAAGTGATAAATATTTTTACAAAATTATTAAATTTAAGAACGGTATATAATTAAATATTAATTTACCTATGAAAATCAAAGAAGGGAAAAAGATAGAAATTCAAAAACATACTCTGCGAGCTTTCAATTTGGCAAAAGTATCAACTGTATCCAAATAATCCAAAGAATTTGCCATCTCACTTTCAGTGGACAATATGACCAAACCTACTAACCTTTCTTGGCCCATAGTTGTTCTTAGGTAATTTGCACATGTCAAATTTATATATCGTTATATTGCATTAGGTTATATTGAGATAATAATTAAGTACCTCAGGAAAGTTTCGTATTAATATAATAATAATAATAATAATGCTTTATTTCGTAGTAAAATATTACATAGTTGTTGCAAGTTGCAAATATTTTTAATACCTTATAAATATTAGGATAGATATTTTGGATCACTGAAAGGAAGTCACCCCCAAACGGGTCGGGGGTGGCTTTCTTTCATTGACACAATTCGGGGGTGGCTTTCTTTCATTGATATGTAGGTTATTTACAGTAGGTTAGGTTAGGTTAAGTTTTGATATTTTAGTTAGTTTAAATGAAAATATCATCAAGGGCATACAGTAATAAATAATAAACAATTCCTCATGAAGGTGTTTTTACTTACATTCTTTCCTTTAGTGATTTTGGGGGTGGCATTGTTTACTTAATCATTTTTTAGGGTGGCATTGTTTACTAGAAACTTTTGGGGGTGGCTTTCTTTCATTGATCCGATATTTTTATCACATTGCATTAATGCTTCCAATGGATTTTTTGGATGTATCCTATTTTCATACCTTTTCTGCCAAAGTGTTAATTCACCCTCGAGAACAAATTTACAAAAATAAGTAAATAAAAGAAGTCAAATATCACCTACAATATTTATTTAATCCACAATTAATTATTCTTCTAATTTATTCGGGATTCAAACCTTCAAAAAATAAATATTTATAAACGTACCTGGTTATATCCTTGGAAATTTTTGGTTAAAATTGACCTCGATTAATTAAGCAAGATTGCAAGAGCACCTCTTCACTGTAGTTACAACTAATAACAATTAATATTTTGAGCTCCTTTAGATATGACCATACATAACCTGTTTTGGAATCTGGTGACTTTTTCAAATGTCGCACGTGCGTCGAGCATTGTCTTACTACCGACAACCCAGTACGTTTGTGAATTGACAAATAGATATGTGCAAATAGATACGTGCAAATCATGCTGGAAAAGTGGAAACATTAATTAATTTACGAGTCTATAGAATCTCATGTATATTATACGATTGAAGATTGAAATTTCCTCATTTTGCAGTTTTAAATTCAATTTTAAATATCCAGCGAGAACCAAGATTTTAGCAGTGTTATAAATACTATTTTTATATGTTAAAAGCAGACTTTGAGAAAAATGTAACCAACATGGAAACAATATTAATTGGGAAGGAAGCGTTCGATCTTCAATCTATTATGCTTGCATGTATGATCTGTCACCCTTCCATGTTGATATTTCTAAAGTTAGCTTTTTTACATTTTTATTGTTGTCAAATTTTTGGCGCCCCTTCCCAAAGGCGCCTGAAGCCGCAGCTTCGCTGCCTCACCCATCGGCACGGCCTTGGATCTATCCCTTTCTTTATATATAGGGACAATGTTTGCTCTTTTCAAGATGCTCGATATTTCCCCAATGTCCAGGGATCTTCTCCATATCCAGTATAAGGGTGTAGCTATTTAATTTTTACAGTTTTTAATTAATAGTGCGTTCCATTTGTCCGGACCTGCAGCTGAATGTGATTTCATTTGGCCTATAGCTCTCGCTACATCTTCTAGGGTAAAATCAAAGTCTGTTATATGTACATTCTCCTTGCAATTTCTCTTTGAAGAATGCATCTATGTCAGGTATCGCTTTGTCACTTTTTGGGGTACTGAAAACCGATTCATACTGGGCTCTCAATGTTTCAGATATTTCTTTAGATCGTCTGTTAGTTCATTATTTCCTTTCGGTAAGGGCCCGATAGTAGCGCTCGTTTTTGTTTTCCTTCTTGCATAGCTGTAGAAGTATTTTGGATTGTCTTTTATTGCTTCTACCGCCATTTGCTCTTTTCTGTCTGTATGGCCCTTTATCAGAGTTTATATTTCCGTATCGATACTCTCTCGTTTTTCTTGTATTACTTTCCTGGCATTGTTGTCTCCATAATTAGCTAACATCGTCGCTACTCTTTCTTTTGCGAAATATTCTTCTCTTTTGCCTCTCAAGCTAGTTCCTCTTTCCTTTTGGCTGTGCTTTCGGAGCATATTTTTCTAAAATTTTCAGCGTCTTTTCTTCCAAGGTTGTTAGCATTTCCACCGTTGTTTTATTCTCTAAGACTGTTCTCTACTCTATTTTGGCCATGTGTGATCTGATTTTTTCACAATTTATGGTCTTGGAGTTTAAGTTAAAAGCCCCAAATTTGCTTCTTTCTTCCGTATGTGTATTGTCTTTTAATGTTATCGCCATATTTGTTGATAATTCGATTATGTTGTGGTCTGAGATAATAGTTGGGGTTATTTTTATATCGGCAATCAAGTTCGTGTTATTTGTGAATACCAGATTTAGGCAGTTATTTTTCCTGGTATTTTCTGCTATCTCGTGTGTCAGCATAAACTCGTTTGTAAGAGCCATCAGCATTTTTACTTGCTCCTGGTCCTCTCTTGTGCCCCCCTTATCTTGCTGTATAAATATATTTCTATCCACCTTTTTGTATTTTAAAAATTGGAGATTAAAATCGCCGCAGAGTACTGTATTTATTATTTTGGGGGATGGAAAGTTTACGGACTTTATTAGGGTTCTGATATCACTAATGGCATCCGAAAATTTTTCATTTGGAGAGTTTGGCGGTCTATAGTTGACTATGAGTACCACGTTTAGTTTCTTCTATTTTCACTCTAAGGGTTTCCACGAAGCCGTTGGATTTACTTATTACCGTCTCTGTCGTATGCCTCTCATGTATATGTTACAGTCAAAGTGTGTAACCAGCCATTTCGCGTAATGGCTGAAACTTTTAGTCATTTTGCGAAATGGCTGTTTCACTTGGTCATTTCGTGAAATGACTAAAATCTTCAGCCATTACACGAAATGGCTGAAATTCTACCTTGGTCATTTCGGACAAGATCATTTGCCCGGTTAGGTCAACTGTACGCCCTTGGCAATTGGTTAGGTTAAGTTGTGTTATTTTCGTTAGTTTTAACGAAAATAACAGGACCTAACCTAACCAATTGTCAAGGGCATACAGGTGACCTAACCGGGCATACAGTTGACCTAAAATGGCATACAGTTGACCTAACCGGGCAAATGATCTTGTAAGTTGTGTTATTTTCGTTAGTTTTAACGAAAATAACACGACTTAACCTAACCAATTGTCAAGGGCATAGAGTTGACCTAACCGGGCCTTCAATGGCGGACATCGGAATAACATTGAAGGCCTGGTTAGTATTTGAAAACCTTTATATTGGAAATTCAAATTCAAATGTGTTCAAATGTGTATTTGACGAGTGTTTCTCACTAATTTGAACAGACCTGTGGATGTATGTATATTTTAGTAGATTTAGTTAGTTAAATAAAGTGAAACAGATCAAAAGAGTGGATGGAACAGTGATAAGAAAGGAAGAAGACATACAAACCAGATGGAGGGAATATTTCGAGTGGCTGCTGAATGAAGAGAATGACAGGATATTCTGGGAGGACGAGCAACCAAATGAAGGGATGACGGGAAGAGTGGAGAGGAGTGAAGTGGTGAGAGAGTTGGCGGAGATGAAGAATGGTAAGGCAGCTGGACCAGATAAAATACCTGCAGAGGCATGGAAGGCATTAGGAGAGGAAGGTATTGATTTACTCTGGGATCTGATGGAGAAGCTGTTTGGATAGGAGGTGATTCCCGATGAGTGGCGTAGCAGTGTTGTGGTGCCAATCTATAAGGAGAAGGGGGATGTGCAGGACTGTAATAACTATAGAGGGATTAAACTCATGTCATACACCATGAAGATATGGGAGGGGATCGTGGACGGAAGATTGAGAGATGAAGTTGACATAGCAGAGCAGCAGTTCGGATTCATGCCGGGTAGAGGAACCATGGATGCAGTATTTGCCTTTCGCGAGGTGATTGAGAGGTACAGGGAGGGACAGAGACCGATGCACAGAGGCGTACCAATACTTTTTGCCGCTCGGGGCGAAAATGCCCGCCCCCCCCCTGCAACAATTTTCAATTTTAAAAACAATTCCTTTACAAAAATACACTTCTAAACAAAACTTTTATTGGAAGAAAAACTTAAATAAAGCAACTTCAATTTTAACAATACTACATAATGTACCGTACATAATACACTACATAATTTTAACAATAACTATATAATGTATAATGCCTAGTTAAATTTTCGGACTTTCATAACAGAAAATTCATGAATGATTTTTCTATGTCCATTGTCTCTGCAACTTCGCGTTCAATTGAAATAATCGCCAAATTGCTCAGTCTAGATTGACTTATAGTTGACCTGAGGTAAGTTTTTATAAGTTTCAGTTTCGAGAAACTTCGTTCGCAACTTGCCACGGACATGCATGTAGTTAGACAGATCCGGAGGGCAATTGTTATACGAGGCAAAGATTCCACTAGATCCCATTTAACGATCCACTGAAGTAGTTTTAACATATCCCAGTTCTTTGGATCATCGTCGACGCTTATGCTTTCGAAACTGAGCAAATGTCTGCGCAAACGCTTTATTTCTTCAGTAGACTTCCTGGATTAATGTCATTGTAGATGGAAGAAAAATTATTGACCTTGGTATTAATTTCTTCATCTTTGGACTGATTCAAAAGGTACGAAGGAGACAGAAATTCAAAGCGATCATTCATGTTTTTAAGACAAACTGTGCGTTTTTCAATTTCTGCTGATAAACGATCCATGATTTCAAAAAATTCTCTGCGTACATCCTCTTGCACGGTCAATCCAGCATCACGAGCTTGCTCTCCAGGCATTCTTCTCCGTCTCCTGACTCTGCGGTCTATACTGATATCCATTTCATTACAGAACTCTTCGGCGGCATCTGCAGCGTTTGATACTACTGCCTCTCGTTCATTAGTTAAAAACACGGATAAAGAGTTCATTTTTAATGCACACTGGTCCAAAGCAAGTCCCTTTCTTTGAAAATATAGCTGAGCATCATTGATTTCTTTCAGCACTGGATCCCAGAAAAATAAGTACACAATGAATATGTATGACATGATGGAGGTCAACAGAGCTTCAGCATCGCCCTTTGTGTCCAGATTTTCGGAGACCCCTTCACTCAGTTCTTCCAAGGCACTAACAACGTGAGTCAAGTTCTTCTTAAGACTAGAAACAGCATCATACTTAGCACTCCACCGCGTATCAGAGACTCGCTTGACAGTGATTTTGGAATGTTTTGTTAAGACATCCCAACGATGAGTAGAGGAAGAAAAGTAGACGAAAATTCGTTCAATTGTTCCAAAGAAAGTTACAGCATTAGGACTCAGTCCCGCGGCATGAACTCCAGCCAAGTTCAGCGAGTGGTTATTGCAAGGAATGAAAACAGCGTGTTTGCTAACATCAAGAATTCTGCGTTGAACTCCAAGATGAATACCTGCCATCGTAGCAGCATTGTCATACCCTTGACCATAACAATTCTGGATATCCAGCCCATCCTCACGGAGCTTAGTGACAATGAGATCAGTAACTGCCTCAGCAGTCTTCCCCTCTAATTTAATAAAATCAACGAAGGATTCCTTCACCTCTACATTACCATCTTTAATCGACACATAGCGAATTACCTGAGACATCTGATCAATATGCGATATATCTGGTGTACTATCGAAAATTATTGCAAAGTACTTTGCACTAGACACATTATCAATTATACATTTTCGAACATTACAGCCGATTAGTGTGATGAACTCATTTTGAATGTTAGGTGACAAATACGTAGTGGATATCTTGTCAGTCATTCGTATTTTGTAAGATGTTCCCTAATTACTGGGTCATATTTGCCCATTAGTTTTATTAACTCCAAAAAGTTTCCAGAATTGCCAGCTAGCCCAGCTTCTTCATTTAAGTTCTCTCGGGCCCTCGGAATGCAAGATCTTGTTTTGCCAAGAACATGATGCAGTCATAAATTCGTCTCAGTATTTCTTTCCACTTAGCAGTAGCATGTTTTATTTGCAACTGATGTGCATTATCTATTGTAGCATTCAACTGAAGGCGCATAGACAACTCTTTCCATTGTTCAAAGCATTGGGTATGATATGGACTATTTTCATGTTCAGGTACTCTTGGATTCAGTTTCCTCCAGGCAAAAAATCCTTCTTCTTTTCCAAATGCACTGGAGATGTTGTTGAAGAGACGACAGCAAAAGCAATGCAAGCTACATTTTGAAGGTGAGAAGATTAGCCATGACCTTTCAATTTTTTCGCCATTTTCCAAAGTTTTGAAATACCAAACTTTTGACATTGACCTATTGTTTGAATCAGCTGGAAAGGGTCCATTCATGTTTTTCAAATGTGATGGTCCACGTTTAATGAGTTCGATTCTCAAATTGTCCGTCAGTGGAACGGGCCAGTTGCCAGAATCGTTAAAAAGACTCTGTGGGTGATGGGTGGGTGGGTGACTTTGTGATGTAGATGAGGGTTGATCCTGATTATTTGGGGGTTCACTTGAAGTTGCCGCTTGAACATCTATCTCTAAAGATATATCACATTGCGGTTGATCTCCTTGCTTCCCAGAAGGCACTGAAGGTTTGTCTGAGAATCCCATTAACTGATGAAATCGCTTAGCAGCACGCTTGCCTTCCTCCTCTTTTTTTTCGCGAAGATTCTTGTATGCAGCACCACTCAGTCTCTGTCGTTTGCTCATGTTTGCTAATTCAGTAGGGTATCTGCAAAATAAAACAACCATTAATTATTAACATCATCAAAGCTCAAAGAATGCAAAGCCTAACCTAAATAATATAGGGAAAGTCTGAAAAATAGGGCTGGCAACCTTTCCGATGTGAAAATTTAACGCAACTATTTGTGGAAATAGTGGCATTGAGGTGGCATATGTTACATTTAATGATGATTTTTCATCAAAACCATGGATATTTTGTACACAAATAACCCGCGACAATGATGAGATATAATTTTTTGGAGGGTTGCATTTTAAAACATAAAAACCCAAAATTTTGCATACTGCGCCCGCCTGACAGTAATTTGCCACCCCTCGGGAAGTGCCGCTCGGGGCGGTCGCCCCTCTCGCCCCTCCCTTGATACGCCACTGCCGATGCATATGGTATTTATAGATTTAGAGAAGGCTTACGGCAGGGTCCCAAGACAGGAGGTGTAAAGAAGCCTTAGACAGAAGATGGTACCGGAAAAATATGTCAGACTGATACAGGAAATGTATAGAGATGTACAGTGCTTACAATAAGTCTCGCGCCTCTGTCTCGTCCCAAGCTAGTCTGTTAGGTATAAAATGGGCGGTCCTTATGGCAGCGGAGGTGTGTTCGGATTGGTGAACATAATTGCTCTAACCCCATCAATGACGTCCATTATTACGTCACTTCTGCTACATTTTAGTGTTTAAAATACAAATGATTAAGAAACAGAATGACCAAGTTTCGGGATGTTGGGATGGTTATGGAGCAATCCTAGTCATCATAATATTAGCTGGGCATTACATTATACCGTCTCAGTATATACTGTAGACTATAGAGAACGACTAATTCGGAAAATATCCCAAATCATTGCATAATACCTAAGTTATTTTGACGCAGGTCTAAATTATTTGCTCAAATGCAATGATTGATATAAAGTAATTGTTGGGAATTGTTGTCAATATTGTTGTTTGTGATACATATCCTACGTGAAGAATCTAATGATCAAATTCCTCAGTGAACCTCTCACGCGCTCGCATTTCGAGGAAGTCACGGTCGTCTCACTAATGGATAGTTTATCCATTGTTTTAAGTGGTAACCTATTCCATCTTATGAAAGTCATTAGTCTAAAGCAAGACTGGTGGGCCGTGAATCAGAGAAATTTGCATTTGATTTGTTCATCGTAATTATTACGTAATATAGTATACTGTATATACTATTATATAAGAGTTTATTGGTAGCATATCATATGACAATTCCCATAAACATGTGATGGCCTCGATGTTGCCAGTTTTTATTTTTTTCCTGAAACTATTACCTTCTCATAGTTTGTTTCAACAATGCATATATTATCATCTCCACGAGCGTAGACCTTGCAAGAAAAGTTTCTAACAAAGGATAAGTAAAGTTCTTTCATGGTCACAATATATACTTTTATAGATGTCAAACAAAAATATTAAAAAATTCTATATTAACACAAATATATATTCGATACACATTTACGTCATGGCTTTAACATCAGTATTTCGTATAGCTTACTCCGGCATCAATAATTTCTTGCAATCGTTGCGGCATAGAAGAGGCCAGATTGTAGGGAATGTTTGGTGTTCGACGTAAGCTCTCCCAACTATTCCTCGTGCGAGCTAAAAGTGCTTCAAATGTTCTTTCATTGCGTTGCTCTCATTCGTTAATCATTACACCGGTCTGCATGAAAATCGATTTCTTTATTTTGAGTTGTGATTCTGAAGCAGTTCGCTGCGCTGAATTCAAAAATGCTACCAGTTTGTTTCTATCACCCACAGTTTTAAAGTTATTAGCAAAACAAGTTTGGGGCGTTTTGTAATTTTTTACCCTTTTTATCTAATTAATTTCGTTTTTTCATATTTTTCAGATAGATAATTCTAACATTACGTCTTTAAAATTTTAATAATGGCTTCTAGAGGATGTACCCATAGTCCAGACATATTTTGTTATATTTGTGGTCGGTATGTTGTTGTAAAACAAAGGACAAATGTAACGACCTTCATTAAGAGAGCTTATCATGCTTATTTTGGAATTAAATTATGAGATCAAAACAAAAGTTGGGCTCCACACAAGGTTTGTCTTACGTGTGTTGCGGCACTAAGGAATTGGAGCAAAGGTAAAAAGAAAAGTTTGCCATTTGGGATCCCTATGGTATGGCGCGAGCCTAGAAACCATACCGACGACTGCTACTTCTGTTCTTGCAATGTTAAAAGTTATAATGCAAAGAATAAGAGAGCCTTCAATACCCAAGTCTTCCATCTGCAATAAGGCCGGTACCCCATGGTCCAGAAGTTCCTATTCCCCGCCCACCCGAGAGTCTGGATCAATACAATTCAGATTCTGATTCAGCTCCAAATCCAGACAATGATGATGTTTATGAACAGCCAACAGCTGACCGAGATCCTAAACCATTAACCCAAGCCGAACTAAATGACTTAGTCAGGGATTTGAATCTGCCTAAGGACTCTGCAGAACTTTTGGGGTCTAGATTGCAGGAGAACAATTTATTGGCATCCGACACATACTTCGCACAGCATAAGAAAACATCAAAGAAGCACCGGTTTAGTCGTCATTAGTCAGATCTACCTTCATAGTCTTAAGTCTTTGGAATAAGTCCTGAAATGTTTGCAAGTAAAGAAGGTAAATATATTTTGTTCCTTTCAGTTATTTTTTTATTCTTTCATAAACAAGCAATATGCTTGTCCAAGAGCTAGGAGCTATTTAATTCTGCTTTAATTAGGTTTTACTCTATCACCTAAATATTTCGTGCTACAAGGGGTATTGTAATACCTCATCTGTCCCCAAATGTTAACCACCCATTGATGGGAGGGGAGAGAGTATTTTGCTGGGAACGGGACTGGTTGTTATATATATTTACCCTACATTATTATGTAAGTGTTACTGTAGTCTATAACAACAAAATTTATTAGCATGTGCAATCCAATGTTGGTCTCGATAAGATGGTTCACATTTGGGGATAAATAGGGGATTTATGACACACCCTGTAGTAAGAAAACCATACGTGATAGGGAAAAACTAACTATATTTTTTATATCAGCGCACTCAAATTATATAGAATCACCAACTAGTTTGTAAAAATCGATCGACAAGTTTTCAAATGTGTACTGGTGTTATTGCCCAAAGGTTTTCAATCGGATTCATATCAGGAGAACGTGGTGGTAGAATTAGATTAATAATCTCTGGATCCCTTTCCTCCTCCCTTCGTAATTTCCCACCCAACCTCGTTTCCTTCGACATAGCAACGCTTACCTCCATCCTCATTCCACTTCCTTCATTAAACCTATTATCGCTTTTACTGTCCCTTCCTTCCATCCTTCAATGCCAGCGTTCTTAAACCTAGCACATAAATTATATAATATGGAATCTAACACCTTAGATCTCTACGCATTCATGTTACTTGAAGACGCCTGTGTCTTAGGGGAATCTAAGTGTTGAGAGTGGGCTTGAGTAGTCTAGAGATTACTACAGATGACCTTGAACGCTCCAACTATTTAAAAATGATTATTTATTACGCACATCATATGGCATAATACACAAATGAATTTAAGTATCTTACACTATAGGAATGGAATTGAATCCTACCAGAGTTAAAAAGTCGCAAAATATGATAGATTAGTTTGTATTAAGAGGTTACTAAGAGAAAAGGATTTGGGACAGAGCGGAAGGCAGAGAGTATATTTTCTCGAGTTTCGGTTATTATTAACGTTATATGGATACATTGCCATGCGGTGTGATGAGAGAGAGAGAGAGATAGAGAGAGAGAGAGTTACAAGGAGTTACAAGGAAAAGAAGCACCTCAAAAGGCCTTGCGGCCCATACCGAGGAGGTACCAATGGCAACGAGTGCCAGGGAAAATTTTTTACACCCTCAAATAGTGTGCAAGATTTGGTCTAACCTTTTCTTGAACTGATCCACAGAGGAACTGTTCACAACATCTGAAGGTAACCTGTTCCACGTGTGACAGATCTTATACGCAAAGTAATTCCCACACACACTAGTCCTAAACCGCTTCAAATCCAACTTCCAACCATTGTTGCGAGTTGGGTTATCATTTAAACTAAACATGCTTCTAAAATCGACATCGTTGAACCCGCGCAAGAACTTGAAAACCTCGATCAGTTGACCGCGCAGCCTCCGAGTTCCAGCGAAAACAAGTTCAAGGCGCGTAACCGTCGATTGTAGCCCATATGCCTAACGGAAGGGATTAACTTTGTGGCCCTCGCCTGCACTCGCTCCAGCCTCTCAATATCTTTCCTGAGGGTGGGCGACCAAAACTGCACAGCATATTCCAGGTGCGGCCGAACCAGGGAATTGTACAGAGAGAGCACAATCTCCTTGTTCCGAAACTGAAATTGCCTCCTGATATAATCTAACAGCTTCTGGGCTTTCTTTTCAACCTCTACGCACTGTTTGGTAAATTTAAGGTCGCTGCTAATTAACACACCCAAGTCCTTTTCCAAATCAGTCGCCTCGATATGACTCCCCCAACATACTTTGCATTTATCCAAGTTAAACGGCATTTGCCATTTTTCGGACTACTCTCCTATCCTACCTAGGTCCGCACGCAGTTGCTCGATCGCTTCGGGCGTCCCAACATTGGCCCCAAGCTTGGTGTCATCAGCGAATTTGGCGATCCGACTGACGATGCCACCGTCGATATCATTTATGTAAATGATAAACAACAGTGGCCCCAAAACGGAACCCTGAGGAACCCCACTAGTGACCGAGGCCCAACCCGAACTAACCCCTTTAATTACAACCCTCTGCCGCCTATTCTTCAGCCAGTTTTCAATCCACCTGCCTACTTCCCCACCGATACCCAGCGCGCGCACTTTCGCCATTAGCCAGCGGTGAGATACCTTATCAAACGCTTTCTGAGAGAGAGAGAGAGAGGATGGAGAGAGAGAGAGAGGATGGGGAGAGAGATGGGGAGAGAGAGAGAGAGAGGATGGGGATAGAGAGAGAGAGGATGGGGAGAGAGAGAGAGGATGGAGAGAGAGAGAGAAGAGGATGGGAGAGAGAGAGAGAGAGAGGATGGAGAGAGAGAGAGAGAGAGAAGGATGGGGGGAGAGAGAGAGAGAGAGGATGGAGAGAGAGAGAGAGAGAGAGAGAGGATAAGAGAGAGAGAGAGAGGATGGGGAGAGAGAGAGAGAGGGAGAGAGAGGATGGAGAGAGAGAGAGCGTTATCTCCTGCATACTCTATATATATCTATATACAGTATGTGTCTATATGCAGGGTGTCCCAGGAGGAAATGTCAAGAATGCACCATTTCACTCTTTGGGTATTTCTAAGTAGAAAGTATTATATCGATATGGGTCTGAGTCCCAACCGTTTCCGAGATACAGGCCTCTACATTTGGGTAATTAAAACATAATAAAAAGGCGATCTTAGATACTATTTAATGACAGAATGGTTTCAAAGTGACCCCCTCCTTCTTCAATGCACGCGGCGAGCCTCCGATCCATCGAGTCTTGCCAAGGAAAACGCGGAAGTTCATTTCTGAGGTTTATCTACCTATCCTGTATACGTGCAACCAACTGCTCCCTAGTTTCGGGCTTACCCCGCTGATAAACGTCACTCTTCATTAACCCCCAGACAAAAAATAATGTAAATAAATAATGTGAGGATCTGCACAGTTGCCAATGTATCATTAAATGTCACTGAATATTATCTAAGATCGGCTTTTTATTATGTTTTAGTTACCCAAATGTAGAGGCCTGTATCTCGGTAACGGTTGGGAATCAGGCACACGTCGATATAATACTTTCTACTTAGAAATACCCAAAGAGTCAAATGGTGCATTATTGACATTTCTTCCTTGGACACCCTTATAAATAGATAGCGTGATCGACACAATGATAATGTGGACGTCATTGATGGGGTTAGAGCAATTATGTGCACCAATCCGAACACACCTCCACTGCCATAAGGACCGCCCATTTTATACCTAACAGACTAGCTTGGGACGAGACAGAGGCGCGAGACTTATTGTAAGCACTGTACATGCGACGGTTGGGAGCTGTCTGGGAGAGACGGACAGTTTTGAAGTAAGAGTTGGGTTGCATCAGGGATCTCGCTGAGCCGTTTCTCTTTAACATAGTGATGGAAGTGCTGACAGAGGGAGTGAGAGAGAGCGCGCGCCATGGAGTATGCTTTACGCAGACGATATAGCATTGTGTGCCGAGACAAAGGAGGAGATGGAACAGAAGTTAGAGAGGTGGAGAGGAGCGTTGGAAGATAGAGGGATGAAAATAAGCAGAAGGAAGACTGAATACTTACGGTGTGGCTTACATAAGGATCAGGAAGATGAGATGGTAATGAATGGAGAAGTGATTAAAAGAGTAGACCGATTTAAGTACTTGGGCTCGTTAATGGATGAGGAAGATGTAGAGAAAGAAATTAATAATAGAGTGCAAGCTGTGTGGAAGAATTGGAGAGAAATGTCGGGTGTCTTGTGCGATAGAAAGGTGCCAGTGAAGTTGAAAGGAAAGGTATATAAAACTGTGGTGAGACCAGCAATGTTGTATGGAACGGAGGCATTACCTATGAAGAAGACAAATGAGAACAAAATGGATGTAGCAGAGATGAGGATGTTGCGATGGATGTGTGGTGTGACCAGAGAGGATGGGATTAGGAATGAGTATATTAGAGGAACTGTGAAGGTGGCAGAGGTATCAAAGAAGATACAGGAGGCAAGATGAGATGGTATGGGCACGTGATGAGGCGAGATGAAGATTATGCCGGACGTAGAGTGATGGTGATGGAGTTGCCGGGTGGGCGAAGAAGAGGAAGACCGAAGAAAAGATGGAAGGATTGTGTTAGAGCGGACTTACGGGAGAAGAATTTGGAAGAGGATATGGTGTACGACAGACCAAGATGGAGGCGAGTCACCTTAAACAACGACCCCCATATAAAAATGGGATTAATTATGCTGAGGAAGAAGAAGTTAGTTAAATAAAGGTTTCTAATTTTAGTGTGATGTTTGTTATTTCTATGAATTCATGACAAAAGTCATTTTAGGTATTTCACGAAATGACCAAGGTGGAATTTCAGCCATTTCGCGTAATGGCTGAAGATTTTAGTCATTTCGCGAAATTACCAAATGAAACAGCCATTTCGCGAAATGACTAAAGTTTCAGCCATTACGCGAAATGGCTGGTTACACACTTTGACTGTAACATATATAAATAGCACATCTACCTTTACGTCTCGCTGTTCTATCCGCTCTTAGTAAGTTGAATCCATCGATATGAAATTCTTTCTTATCGATACAGTGTTCGCAGTTATCGCAGTTTCCTTGGCAATCTTTAAGATGTGTTTCTGTGAGGCATGCGATGTCCGCCCTTGTTTCGTCCATAAAACCTTTCAGGTATGAAACTTTGTTTAGTGCATTGTTCGGTTTTGTAGTCTTGTGGTCCTCGAAGATGAATCCGTTCCCTCCTACATGTTCTAGTAGCTTCTTGCCACGAAGCGGTCCGGCTCGAGGGTTCCCAGCTGTGTCAGCTGCATGTGCTGTATAAGACTTAGCAGCCGTATTGTGTCCGAGATGTTGAAAAGATTTTGTTTGCTATTTGGGTGCATATTTTTTTTCTCCATTCCTCCTGTTGTCATTTGAAACTTGTCCTTTGTCCTTTGAACTTGTCGGGAGATGATGGTAGTAGCATTTTCTCCCGCACTAGCAGGTTCCATATGTCGAGTAGGTCTTGCAAATGTCCGGATGGTAGAATTTGCATTTTCCACCAAATTTGCAGTGACCATTAGAAGTAGTTGCACAAAGGAGAGTGTTCGTAAATACATTCTCCTCCCTTATATCTGCAAATTCCTTTCACATAATATTTACATATAGTTTCTTCTCCATTTTTACTTGGGGCCTTTGTTTTTGGTGGTTTCAGTATGATTTCTTTATTGTCTACTTGCTTTTTCCTATTACTGCTAATGTCCTTTGTTTGAAATCTTTGGACTTGGTTTTGTGCCTCTGTTTCCTCTGTTGGTGCTTCTTTTATTTCTGTTATTTCTGTTTCCCGTTTACGTGCTTTATCTGGGTTTTTTCCTGTTCGTTTTTCGCAGTTTCCTCTTTTACTATCTTCGTTCCTCCCATTTTTTTCTCTCTT
>JAJOZX010001800.1:0-32500 GCA_023014485.1 Bathynomus jamesi | reverse complement strand
ACAGGCTAACTAATACCTTAAGATCCGCTGTTGGTTAGCTCAAGAAAGAAGGTAGAAAAGAAAAAAGAAGCAAATTAAAATTAGTAGAAGTAAACTCTAATTCAGCTAAGTAGCCTACGTTGTGACCAGTGTCGTAACACCTCTCGTCGACCAGCGAAGTTCAGCGACATTGGGTCTGGAGAGTTGATAGATGGGAGACCGCCCTTAACGTCCACCTTATGTCGCGACTATCTGAAAACTCCCAGTGCTCTGGAAGCAAACCTGCCCAGCGCCTCTTATTACATTTATTGGTAGAAGGTATATCACTACTTCCATCCTTAAAATTAACACCAGATACTTCGCAGAGTAGTCTTCTCTTAAAATTAACCAATAACCAACCATTGGGACATTCGGCTCTCGAGAGTCTTCCACTACTTCTCGCCTCTACTGTTCTGAGACTAAATCCATACCCGCCCAGCACCTCCTACTACATTTACTGCAAAAGGCACAACAGATGTTCCTTATCCTCAACTAAATAACCTTAATTTACTTTTCCTTCAATGAAATATAACTATGTATATATATATATATTATATATATATATATATATACACCTTTGGTTAGCTTCCGCCCGAATTGTTCATTCTGACGAAGGTCAAGCTTTTCACTCCACCTTAGACCTACAATTTAACTTGGAATCTGAACAACGCCCCACCAGCAGCCCTGCGTCTTAAGCACTAGGCCACCCAAGGTACCCATTTATCTACCAACCACTTTCTTTATTGTGTGGAAGGATGAACAGCTGCGTTCTGTTGCGCCCAGGCTGCCATCAGTGGGTCTCGGACACAGGGCCGATGGATTCGTAGTCAGCGACGTAACCACTACACCACCGAGGTGCATATATATATATATATATATATATATATATATATATATATATATATATATATATAATTTAGGGTGATTCAAAAAAATCAAATTTTTTTTTTAATTGTTCAACCTGTATTTTTGTTCCCTATGACAAAAAAGTAGTGTATGCCAAATTTGATGAATTTGAAATAAAATTTACTATGTGCTACCAGGCGTCAAAGTTTCCCTTTTTTCAATTTGTTTGTTTTTACAACTTATGATTTTATGTTTAATTGTTTATATTTCAGAATTTTTAATTAATGGTTTATATACTAGCTTGCTTTTAATTGTTGTTTGGAACTCGTAATTTTGATACCAATTAATCGATTATGGAAGCTAGGCCTAACTCACCATCACCTAGTTGCTCAGTTGGGAGAAGTTCTACGAGAAAAGAAACTGAAGTATGGCTAATTGGGCAGCCCTCTGCAGTACTAAAACATCCGTATTACCATCAGAGAAGGAAATGATGGCCCTCTTCATGCACTACAGAAATATTAAAAAGCGAGGCATTAGAGAATCATGCTACTCTACTGCGGATGATGTGCTAGGAGTTTGAAAAAAAACAGGAATACCAGCAAAACAGAGTACATGTAGTAGATAAAATTCAAGGAATACTGAAGGAATGGCAGCTGCTTAAGAAAAACAAAGCAAACAAATTGGAAAGATCACAAAATTTAAATAATAAAGAAGAAAAATGGAAAGATAAACTGGAAAACTTATTTGACATTGCTCATGAGAATGCTATGCAGCTTATAAAAATAGATGATAAGAAATTCTTGAAAATGCAACGTGAGAAAGGACGTCATGGAAAAATGGGTACCATTGATAAGGCTGTTGCTAAAAAGAGCAAAGAGCAGCGGAAAAGCAACATTATGAAAAGAGGAAAGCCGAAGAAGAGATCAAAAGAAAGAAGAATGAAGAGGCTGTCATACTCACCAGTACATCATCAGAATCAGAATCAGAGGAGAGTAAAAGTGATGAATCTGGTTTCTCTGCTGCACAACCTTCAACATGGAAAAGTAAGGTAGGCAAACGTAGAAAATTGTTTGATGATAAATTATTAGGAAGTCTTGATGTTGCAAAATTGAGTGACAGAAATGCGTCTCTAGTTTTAATGCCAACAATCAGACATCGCTTGAATGGGGCATCTGCGAACAAATAAAATGCATGTGTTTCGATACAATGGCAGCCAATACTGGTCCTAGAAATGGTGCAGCTATTCTTCTAGAACAAAAATTCGACAACAATTTATTGTGGCTAGCATGTCGACACCACATATTTGAAATTATGCTGGAAGCTGTTGTTTCAAAGTCTTTATCACCATCTTCTGGCCCAGATATAGTCCTTTTTAAGAAGTTCAGAGAAAAATGGTCAAGCATTAATAAGGAGGACTACGAAACAGTATTATCAGATCCAGATATCTATGAAAATATTCATGACATCAAAGATGACACAATTATATTTGCAGCAAATCAACTAGACACATTCCAACCAAGAGACGATTACCTAGAACTATTGCAGTTAACAATTATTTTTTTGGGAGGTGAACCAAAAGGTGGAATCAAATTTAAACATCCAGCGGGACTTCATCGGGCTAGGTGGATGGCCAAAATTACATATTCATTAAAATTTTTTGTTCAAATCTCAGTTCAAAATTTAAGTAAAAGACAAAAAAAGGACAAAGACATCTGTCTATTTGCTACTCGGTTATATGTAAAGGCATGGTTTACAGCTCCTGTGCCATCTTGCGCTCCTCGTCTTGATCTGGAATTATTACAGAATCTTGTAATCTACAAACAAATAAATGACACAATCGCATTTGTTGCTATTAAAAAACTGTTAGGTCACCTCTGGTACCTATCAGAAGAACTGGTAGTGTTGGCCTTTATGATGAAGTGCCTACTGAAACAAAAAACAAAATGGTAAAGGCCTGCGAAATACAATAGAAACTCTTCCTGCAAAACGGGCTTTTCTAGATCCTGCACTTATTCTAACGAAGAAATTAGAAGATTTTGTCACATCAAATACTCAAAGATTCTTTACAATAACAGAATTTAGTTCAAAATTTGTACTCAAAGATGCTAAAGAATGGCATAATGATGAAGAGTTTAACTCCGCTAAGAAATCTATCAAACAGTGGAAAGTCGTGAATGATATAGCGGAAAGAGGAGTAAAATTAATGGATGAATATAATAAAATACTAACACATGACGAAGATCAAAAACAAGTCTTGCTACAAGTTGTGAAAAACTATAGGGCTGTTTACCCTGATAGAAAAAAAGAAACATTGATGAAGTAAGGACAGCTAATGTCTCAAATATCATGCTAGTTTAATTATGCATGCTTGTGGTTATGGTAGGACCTACGGGGGAGCTTTCCACGTTAAAAAAAAGCAATGCGCCTTGTACTGTACCTCCTGGGTGGTGTGGAAAAATTTGACAATTTGAGTCGTTCTGTCAATTTTTAATTGCTGGTAGCAACCCTTAAAAATTAAAAATTTGCTAAAATATTTTAGGATAGTTATTTTTATGTTGAAATGAACCATTTAAAGGGATGAACACATTAAAATATCAAAAAAATTTTTTTACACCCATATTTGAATCACCCTAATATATATACACACACACATGACGAACAGGGACTGTCCGATGCCAAGAGACGAGGCATCACTGCCCTCTTCTTTATCTTTGACGCTCGGCGTGCAGTTCCCCCCTCTCTCCCACCGAAGAAGGAGGGGCACGTGCGTCCGTCAGGATATAAATACCGCTAACAGATCCTCACCAAGCCACAGAGTACGGGAGAGGCCTCCTATCCTCCAAGGTCGTGCCACCCATCCCCCAGTCAGGCGAACCCTGCCTCAGGGAGATTGAGGGATGAGGACGGGTGGGTCACGGTTAACAGACGCTCTTCACGGAGGGTTCCTCAACCTGTTTTAGCAAAACCACCGGTGAGGAATCTCACCCTCTTTGTGTCGCGAATTCAGCTCTCGAACGAGGAAAGCGATATTCGACACATGGTGAAAGAAGTCTGTGATGAACACACTATATTGTTAGTTAATAAACTAAACACAAAATCTCCGTATTATAATTCATTTAAAGTAATAATTAAAGGTGTAAATTCGCAATTCAACCCGTACAATATGAGTCAGTGGCCAGACGGTATTGTAAAGTTTATTCACTTTTCAAGGAGATTTGATAACAGGCAAAATAATAATAATAATAATAATAATAATAATAATAATAACACTGGTATGCATCAATTTTGCTGTCAAGGGTTTTGTAAGTGATTCTTATAGAGTTTTTCCTGCTGATTTCGAATCTGCAATCCGTTTTTCTCAATCAGCTCAGGTTATCCGGCTATGGCCTCATAAGTAAAATATAATTTTTCGTGATTTTGTCAAAGCGGAATTGGAACAGTAACATCTATCATCACTTGTTTCACTTGTATAATATCTTTTTTTACTTTTCAGGCATATAGATAAAATATTTCATAATGAATAGAGCGTGTAAAAATGATCCCAATAGATTCTGCTACATATGTGGGACGGTTACCATGCCAAATAACCAGTCCCAAATCACTAAATTTGTGAAGACAATGTATAGAGCATACTTTGGAATTAAGCTAGGGGACCAGGACAAAAATTTCGCCTCTCACACTCATATGTGCTGCAAGACGTGCATTGAAAATTTGAGAAGATGGAGCAAAGGCAGAGCGAAATCTTTGCCTTTTGGAATTCCCATGATTTGGAGAGAAGGAAAGGATCACGTGACAGATTGCTATTTCTGCATGACAAACCTCCAAGGTGGGCTTATAAATTTATTTTTCTTAAATATTTTGAAATCCTCGTATGAAACTTGACATAATATTCACCATAATGTAATATTCACCATATATAGCATAATATTCACCATAATGGCAATCATACATTTACATATACATATTGTTATAGAAAATACATTTACACATACATATTGTTATACAAGTTACATTTACATATACAATGATTGTATATTTTCTTTCTTTTTCATTCATATTGTCCCCGAAGGGACAATATGAATGAAAATGAAAGAAAATATACAGACTCCATCGACCTATTTCATATCTTACAGACCGCAGCCTTCCCTCACGAGCCGCCACTGTCTGAATGCTTCTTCTCTTTCATATGCAAGTCTTATATCCATGTTTCTGTGTTTCTATTTTCAGGAGTTAACAAGAAGAATAAACACATTGTTGTATACCCTGACATTACTTCTGCTATGAGACCTGTACCCCATGGTCCTGGAATTCCAATACCCGACCCACCTCAAACCCTGGACTTCGATGATTCTGATGATGAATCAATGACCAATGCCAATGACCAGTCCCAGTCGTATATACCTCAAAATACCGCTTCAAATGAGCCGAGGCCTCTCAACCAGGCCAAACTTAATGATCTTACCAGGGATTTAGGACTTTCCAAATTAGCTGCCGAGATCTTGGGCTCACGACTTCGAGAGGACAACTTGCTGGCTCCGAAAACAACATTCTCCTGGTATAGGAAACGAGAGGAAGAATTCCGCAAGTTTTTTGCAGTGCACGAAAATACCTCTTCCTTAGTGTACTGCTGCAATGTTGAGGGGCTAATCGAATCCCATATAACGCATCAGAATGGAGGCTATTTATAGACTCGTCTAAACGAAGTTTGAAAGCAGTACTTCTCAACATTGGGAATAGGGTTGCATCAGTCCCTGTAGCACATTCCGTACAACTTACTGAGAGCTACGATAACATGAAAATTTTACTGGATGCTCTCGTATACGACCAACATAACTGGAGGATCTGTGGAGATTTGAAGGTAATACTAATATCATAAGTAAACTATTGCTATTGACTATGTTGTTTTTCCAAAGATTATTTGAGAGCATATAAGAACACTTAACTTCCCCACAGAAGTGATACAGTCCAATGCATAGATTTTTTTATCTGATAGAACAAATTCTCTAAATTCTTTAAATATTTTCATTTTTTTTCAGATTGTGGCATTTGGATTGGGAATGCAAGGGGGATACACGAAATACCCATGTTTCCTCTGCAAATGGGATAGCCGAGCGGATGAGAAGCACTATGCACAGCGTGAATGGGCATCCAGAGAGAATTTTGAACCTGGGTCGCATAATGTCGTTTCAGTGCCCCTTGTACCACCAACAAAAATTTTGCTCCCACCACTTCATATTAAGCTGGGCTTGATGAAAAATTTCATCAAATCAATGAATAAGGAGGGTTCAGCATTCCGATATCTCGAGAGTAAATTTCCTCATATATCTGATGCTAAACTAAATGCTGGGGTTTTTGATGGTCCTCAAATTCGAACTTTGATCAAGGATACTCAGTTCGAAAACGCAATGACTCCAACTGAGAAGAATGCCTGGCAGGCATTCAAATCAGTTGTCACTGATTTTCTTGGCAAGCGTAGAAGTCCAGAATACGAGTCCGTTGTCGAAAACTTGATGGAAGCTTTCAAAGCTCATGGGTCGCGTATGTCCATAAAAATGCACTTTTGTGGTCCCACTTCGACTATTTTCCTGAAAATTGCGGGGATTATAGTGAGGAACAGGGTGAACGATTTCACCAAGATATCAAAATAATGGAAGAGAGGTACCAGGGAAACTGGGATATCAATATGCTGGCGGACTATTGCTGGTGTTTGAAGCGAGACGTGCCCGAAGAAAAACACAGACGGAAAGCCAAAAAAACTTCATTCCTTCCTCAATAAACTTTTTTCCATATTCATTGTATGAAAAAAGTATTTATTCACACAATGTTTCATTTTTCACGAGTGTTCTTATAATATTACTCGTATCTACAGTGTTTAAGCTAAAAAAATCAATAAATTTGGGGATAAAATTGGACTTATAATAAATGGCCAATAGAGAAAAAACCTGACCTGATTGAGGAAAACCAATGTCATTTTCGAATTCAGCATGGTCGAATTATATAATATGAGTTGAAAAAACCCTCACAGCAGACAAAAAAATTTCATATGCATACCAGTGTAATAGGCGCCCTGACGGTAATGCCTGAAATTTGTACTGTGTATAATAATAATCATAATAATAAATTTTATATCAGTCATGGCAGATAACTTGTTGAAAATAGTCTCATATAACGTAAAGTCAGTAAGGAATTCAGTTGTAGATGTTCATAAAATCTGTGACAGTGCAGATTTGATACTCTTGCGAAATTTGCTAAAATTTCTTTCTGCCATCCATGATGACTTTATGTACCATGCGTCATCAGCAGTAGACTTGTCAGATGAATTAATGTACGGTAGGCGTTTTGGTGGTGCTTTCTTAAAAAGGAAAAATTGTCAAAACATAAAATTTTTAACAAGCGATAATGTAAAGTTGTTAGGCATTGAATTACAAGTGAACAATGATTGCATATTAATTGTAAACTGCTATTTACCATACAACAGCGGCAGTAATCTAGATGAATACATTGATTTGCTATACAAAATTAAGTCATTATCAGATAACCCCAAATATTCTCACTGTATAATAATGGGGGACTTTAACGCGTATGTGAACTCGGAATTCTTTGTAGAATTGGGTAACATGTGCGAGTCGCCCAAATTAAGTATAAGTGATGTAGATGTATTCGGGGTAACCAGTGGTAATTTTACATACGTTAGTGATATGAGTGGTACCACCAGGTGGATTGATCATTGTCTCACTCGTTATAATCTAAACTTTCTAAAGGATCAAAATGTTAGAGTTCATATTCTGCATGATTTCCTTCTTTCTGATCATAGACCATTAGAACTATTAATTAATTTTACCAATTTATGCGCAATACGACATAAAAAGAACGCAATAGGTAAGAATAATCGCGTCGATTGGTCTAATGTAAATATGCAACAGAGAATAGAATACAAAGAGAGAACAGGTCACCTCTTTAATAATTTATAAATTTTGCCTCTTCCCTGTAGTAATCCTTGCTCAAATGATTCTCACTGTAAACTCATCATATATAGGTATTATAGTAAGATAGTATCGCTGTTAAGAGAAGCAGGAAGCCCCCTGATTAAATCTTACAACTATCATGCTAAGATTATTTCTGAATGGAATGATTTTATTGCTCCCCTGAAGAGGAAATCGAAAGACGCCTACAATTTGTGGTGCTTTCATGGTAGACCCAGATTAGGACCAGTATATATGAATATGTGTAAAAGTAGGGGTCCGTATAAGGCGGCCATAAAGCGATGTAAACAGGAAGAAGAGTATTCGAGCATCAAAAGCCTGTGAAGCTCATATAAATAACGATAATAACAAATTTTGGAAATTTGTTAAGAATCAAACGGGTGTCAAAAGTGCCCTCCCTCCGACAATCGATGTGGTGTCGGGGTAGAATGAAATTGCAAAGCTGTGAAAAAACCACTACTCAAACATTCTTAACAGTGTGAGTAGGGATAATCTCGAGATAGATTGCAGCGAAACGCCTGTGGGAGGGACAAGGGAAAATATTTTGATATCAGTTCCTGAAGTAAAGAGGTTAATTAAAGAATTAAAGACTGGTTCTGCGTCAGGGGTAGATGACCTATCGAATGAGAACTTAAAATATGCCAATGACGTGGTATGTCTGTATATATCATTACTCTTATCAGCCATGCTTGCTCATAGCTATATCCCTGCAGAGTTCATGAGGGGTATATATCTTGCCCCTGGTCAAAAATAAGTATGGAGACATTCTGTCCAGCAATAATATAATTACAGGCCTATTGCTGTCGCTTCCTGCTTCTCGAAATTACTAGAAAAACTCTTGTTACTCCGATTAAATGATTACCTATGGACATCTCCTAATCAGTTTGGTTTTAAAAGGCCCCACCCAACTGACCTGTGTATCTATGTACTTAGAGAAATAATATCTAAATACACTGACAGTAATTCAACTATTTATAGCTGTTTCCTAGATATAAGTAAGGCATATGATAGAGTGAGCCACAATATTTTATTTAAAAAATTAGAAGACAGGAAGGTTCCTATGTACTATTAAATTTATTGAAATTTTGGTATTCCCACCAATCTTTTACAATTAGGTGGGGTAATGTACTATGTAACTATCCGAATGTTTTGGCTCCTCTTCCGGGGTGAGATAAGGCTCCTTGCTTTCTCCTGTGCTCTTTGATGTGTATATTGACGGATTAATTGCTTCACTTAATGAGGCAACAGTGGGATGTTGTATAGATAACACAAGGATAAATAACTTAGTTTATGCCGATGATATGGTGTTAATAAGGCCCTCTGTTAAAGGTCTGGATCGGCTACTGAAAGTCTGCGAAGTGGAGTCGCAGAAACATGATAGTCTTTTTAATGTTACAAAAACTAAGGTTATGCAATTTCATCCTAAAAGCTGTAATCACTAATAATCAGCCAACTGATATTAGGTTTAAAATGAGAGGTGAAGTAATTGAGGAAGTACAAGAGTTTAAGTATTTTGGTCAAACTATCATCAGCTCCTTGAGTGATGACTCAGATATAAGAAAACAATCTCGAAGCCTTTGTGCTAAAGCTAATATGACTATAAGGAACTTCCGGTTCTGTACAAGTGAAACTAAAGACACTCTATTTCGTACTTTCTGCAGTAATATATACAGATAGCAACTCTGGGTGAATTATAAAAAACGTTCTGGCAGAACTCTAAATTTGCTGTACAACAGGTCTTTTCGACTCTTACATAAATTACCCCCGCGATATTCAACTTCGCAAAAGTTTGCTACCTGCAATGTACCGAGCTTCCCGGAGTTAACAAGACGTGTTCAATACAGTCTAATGCAAAGAATTAAAAAAATCAACCAACCCGATTATTCAAGTTATCCATGAGTCTTGTCGTTTGTCCTCTAAGCTTTGGAATTCTTGGTACGAAAACGTCTGTCTGTAGCTCTGCTTAACTCCGACATTACCATATTATTTCTAATCCAATGTATATACTTCTATCCTTAGTATGTGAACTGTCATTGTATTAATAATATTTGTCAAATGGACTATAGTCTGCCAATAAACATTTTAATTTTTATTTTCATTTCATATACTGTACAGTATAGGCCGGGTCGAAAATGGTAAATTTTATATTTCTTAAAAAGTACACTATGTGAGAAGTTTCATTTTATCATCTCAAAAAAATATTAAAATATCAAGCATGTGCTACCCTACTACCCCTATCACATGCCCCTACTCCCTTTTCTACCTTCATATTTACATATGTTTAATGTTGTTATATGTTACATGATAAGTTGTTTGTTTATTGCTTGATATTTATGTTTCAGATAAATAGAAATAATTTTTCAGATAAATAGAAATAATTTGCTTTTGCTTTAATTATAATTTGAATTATCATAAATTATAAATTACATATAATTTGATTTTACTTCTGAATATAAACTATGTCTACTAGAAGCAAGTCTTCAAATGCAGCCTTTGGATATCCTACGGAATTCCCAGCAGCCATGACTCCTTCAAAACCAGATGTTGTGAGACACTACCTTTTTGTGCGCCGTCGTGAAGAAGCTAAATCAAAACGATCAACAACTGTTAATGATTGTTACAGGGTTGTTGTAAAATATATTGAAGACATTTGGATGAAATTTTCTTTTCCTACGATTAACACCAAAGGTATCTATCTTAAAGTCAGTCGACTAATAGAAGAAGCCTCAAAATTGCCAAATGGCAGAATGGGAGTCTTTTGTGGGTCAAAAACAAAGAAAAAATCAGTTAGGACCAATTGATCGCATAGCTAGTTCAAGAAAGAAGAGATCTTTAGCAAGAGCCCAAGAAGCACAAAGCCGTTAACTAAAAGCACAAGAAGAAATGACTGAAGCCACCAATGTTTTACCATCGGAATTTATAGAAAATACAGAAGAAGACATGGATGTAGATTCAGAGAGTCAGGATGTAGATTTTGAGGCCGATTTACAATTGACTGAGAATATCCAGAATAGGCACTCCTATAAAAACCTAGCATTAACAGCAGATCGTTATCGTGTAAGTTGTAGAGCTGCAGCTGCAATAGTCAATGCAGCTTTAAACGATATGGGGATTCTTAACCACACCAACATGCTTGACAGAAAGAAATTAGAAAGAGAAAGAAATCGCATTGGTGAAACAAATACTTTTAGGTTTAAATCCGAGAGTTTGAAAATGGAGTGCCTTGAATTTGAAGGAAGGAAAGATAGCACATTACCTAAAAGTGGAAAGATAGAAGAACACTAAGGGGTTCCATAAAACCTTAGCCCCCCCATTTGCAGCTTACATGTTTACTTATATCAAAATAGTTTTTAGTGATTATAAAAATATATAAAATTCTTTATTTATTGCAGGTATTAAAATTACTGTAGCTGATAAAGTGATAATATAATGGCTTCTCAATTAATTGGTGATTCGGAGAGGCAACGTGTGATAGATCGCATACGAGCAATAACATTTCGGGAAGCTCGTGATGCTGGAGCCACCTTTATAACACGTTCATGGATTGCCAAAAGTTGCGAAGAAGTGAGGACTTCGTCAAAAGAAATTGGAATAAAACTTTGGATGAATGTGAAATGGATACAACCAAATCTGGGCGCCCAAATTTGCCACTCTCTCAGGAAACAAAGGAATCATTGAAAGCGGTAAGCGTAAGCGGAAAAACAGCTGTGCTAAACTTTCTAGAGAGATCGAAGTGTTGAGAGGAAAGATCGTTAGTGGTGAGATCATTCGACTGTACCGTCATAGGCAAGGTTTAAAGTCTTGGCATGAACTTCCAAAGCCAAGAAAAACTCAACATCGATGACAGAATGTGGTTTGCCCATTATCTTGAAGATTGGGATGTGGATGATTTCATGCATTTAGCTGTCTCCGATGAATTTTTTGTTTACATAACACGACGGCCTAACTACCGAAATGATCGACTGTGGGCCACAACACCAGATGAAATCGATGACAATGAATATTATCGCGAATTATTAAAAAGTCCAGACTGTGTTGGTGTGTTTGTTTTGTTCACTGCAAAGAAGCTCATGTGGGTGCTGAAGCCAAATGGTCAAAGTTGGGATGGACAGTATTTTCGTGATATTATTCTATCCCAGCATGTCATTCCTTTTCTAAGAAACCCAAACAATGTTATGGATGTCGACCAGGTCACACTTCTGCACGATAAGGCCCCCTGCTTTAAGACATTAGCCACTCAACAGTTGTTGCGGAAGTATGAGATCGATTTCTTTGGAAATGAAGAATGGCCAGGAAATTCTCCTGACCTGAACGTCTGTGAACACATTGGATCAGTTATAAAGGACAAGGTTGAATGTCTCTTGTTTCAAAAACCTGCAGCAAATCGATTTCCGAAGGATACAATGAAGCAACACATTGAAACTGTTTTGGCAAATTTGCGTAACGATCAAGATCTATTCACGTAACTTTTGGCAAGCTACCCAAAGTGAATTCAGGCTGTCTTGGAAGCCAATGGCGGGAACACCAAGTTTTAACTGTTTCTCATTAAATGCAGGATTAATTTCTCTTTTGTAAGGTATATTTAGTTTTACTCTACCTCTAATGGTTTAGGCCATGGGCGGGGGGGGGGGGGGCTAAGGTTTATTGGAGCCCCGTATGTTATTGTGAAAGAACCTGGAAGCATCTATGTAGATCATGTCACACCAGATAATGGAACTGCTCGCTGCATAGCAGAAGAGTTGATAACTATTATTACAGACTCGAACAGGACAGAAACTATCAAAGCTTTACTGTGTGATAGTACTTCTGTAAATACAGGAAAAATTGGTGGAGCCATAAAACTGGTTGAAATTCATCTTAACAGATCAGTGCAGTGGTTGGTGTGCCTCTTGCATTTGAATGAGCTGCCTTTTATGTACGTCTACAAAGCCATTGATGGTAAAACAACAGGTCTAAATACTTTTGTGAGGTTATTTGGGAATAAACTGAAAACAGATTTAAAAAAATTGGAGGTAGTCAAATATTCTCGTGTAAAGGGAAACATTAAATAAATTCCAGCAAATGTTGTGAAGGAACTAAGCAGTGATAAAAAATATCTATGATATGTGTCTGGCAGTGCAAACTGGAGACACTCCTCAAGATCTGTCTACTCGATCCCCAGGTACCCTTCACCATGCTCGCTGGCTAACTCTAGCCAACAGGGTCCTTCGATTATATATCTCAACGCCAAATCCTGATAAAAACCTTCAAGATTTAGTCAAGACTATTAGATTATGCAGTTCTATGCTCCAGGGTGGTTTTGGATAAAATCTCATCCTAATGCAACTGATGGTGCATATAACTTTTGACATTTAATGTGCTTGCTTCGAAATTTAGATGAACAACGTAAATCAATCATAGAACCAGTATCAAAGAATAACGCCTACTTTTCTCACCCGGAAAATATACTCATATCAATGGTAACTGACAAGAGACTAGAAATTTGGGAGCAAACTATTCAGAAAATCGTCCTTTCAAGAACAGGATTTTCAAGTACCAGAAACTTTGAGTTGCCTCGAACCCTCAATTTCCAATCTACTGACTACACCGAGATGATCGATTGGCAAAAAGAGATCATTACTCTTCCACCGCTGCTAAACAATTTTAGCGACGATGAGCTACTACAGGCTCGATGTAAGCCACTGGAGATAGTTTCTTTTCCATGCCACAGTCAAAGTGTGGAAAGGGCAGTGAACCTAGTAACAAAGGCATGTCAGGAACGAATAGGATAAGACAACCGTCAAAAGTTTATCTTAAACTCATTTGAATCAAGACGAAAACTGACCAAGTTTGAGTGGAAGGCCCAGTGGAATGAGTAAGGAACATATGAAATAAAATTTCCTATTGATATTGAAAATTTCTTCCCTTTTGATGTGATAAGGAACAATGAAAAAGTGAATTGAATTTTAGCACATTTATTAAGCCTCTAATTTTTTCTTCTGAATATATTGTTGTACTTACCTAATTAATTTTCCTAATACTGTACATTATTAAATAAAATATTATACGTTAATAAAGATTTATGTCATCAAAAAACCTGAATGTAGAGCAAGTCTCGTATAAATGGAATATTCTCCAATGTAGGTCAAACAGTGAAAAATTGTGTCAGAGGTAGGAGGCTTTAAACAGCATAAATAATTTATGAGGGGGTTCCTGTTTTTCATTCAAACCCCTCATAATATGTACCTTTTCAATATAAAATTTAGACCCGGCCTAATATATATATATATATATATATATATATATATATATACATATATATACATATATATATACATATATATATACATATATATATATATATATGTGTGTGGAAAAGGGTTTCCACAGGAAAATAAATTTAGGTTAAAATTTAAAGATATTCTGTATAAATTAAAGTATTAATCCTTTAAAAGATATTATTCTGCTCATATAAATTAAAATATGAATCCGTTAAATTTTTAATGTTGTATAAAGTGCCTTAATGCCAGTGGATTGTATGGCATCCTTTCTTAACCCTAAACGAAAACAGTGTGCTAAATCTATAATCTTAAACAGAGATTCCTAAATTCTAATTTTCTTTTCGGCTAAAATAAATCACATAAAGAAGTTAAGTGTAAAACTACGATTATATAAATTCTTTTGCTAAAATCCAATTATATAAATTCTTTTACTAATATCACTATTTGGGTAGGATTTTGCAAGTTTAATAATCTTTTGTAAAACGCAGCACCATGGGAATTTCTTCAAGGTAGAGTGGAAACAAAGTCCAACCTCGGCCTTCGGGCAGGCAGAGAGTGAGTGTTTCGCCCTTGGGGCAGCCGGTTTGGCTGGGCCCCTTCGCTTTTTGAGGAAAGAATTTGTTTCGTTTTACCATTTCTCTAAACAGGTGTTGGGTAAAGGATTTAAGTTTTAGTGACTGCATTGTAAAAGAAATCCAATAGTTTAAAAGTGATCCCAATCTTGTGAAAATAAAGGACTGACAAAAGGAAAGCTCGTAATTTATATCCTTCTGAGAAAGGCATTCCATTCTCTCAGCGGACTGAGGGAGGGGACGCAATTGGGCAAAGGGTATAAAGTGTTGTCCCGGAGCCTCGCAGTCAGATTAATTAAACGGTATAAACTTCCTTGTTGATGCGAGGAAGCGACATACTGAGAATACAGTAAACAGTCGGAGATGGTGTAACGAAGAATAACATCATCATCTAGCCGACATATATATATATATATATATATATATATATATATATATATATATATATATATATATATATATACACACAGGGTGTTTGAAAACTTTCTGTACAAATTGTAATGGAGGATAGGCAACACCAAGACAAACCCTTTTCGTCTACAGTGCCCGCGAAAAGTATCCGATCACCCTGGAAATTTGTATTTTTTACATAAAAAACAATGTTTAAATGTATACTAACCTTATATTAGTATTTTGTCATCTGTCCTTTGGTTTGGATGACTTGTTCTAGACGTTTTGGCATGGATTTAATCAAGTTTTGACAAACTTCCACTGATATTTCCTTGCACCATACCTTTTTGATGGCTTCTTGTAATTTTTCGACTGAGCCAGTGTCGTGGCATTCAACCTTATTTTTTATTATTAGCCACATATTTTCTATCGGATTGAGATCTGGACTATTACCAGGCCAATCCAAAATATCAAATTTATTGTCAGTAATCCATTTTGTCACTATTTTGGCCCTGTGACATGGTGCACCATCATGCATGTATGTTTTTGTCCTTTGGATTGCCATTGCCATTGGAAGTTTATCCTGTAGCATTGCTAAATACCGTGCACCATTCATAGTTGTGTTCTTCGGAAGAAAATATAGGTTTCCACGCCCATAGTAACCGAAACAACCCCAAACCATCACACTTGGAGGGTGTTTCATTGTCTTTAGGGTGTATTTAGGTTCCATCCTATTTGAGCCAATGGGCCGGCGAACCTTTTTTGGACAACTTCTGAATGTCAAAAATGTCGACTCATCACTAAATAAAACCTTCTTCCAGTCATCAACAGTCCAATGAATATATTTTTTACAAAATGCGACACGTTTTTTACGCATTTTTTCATTAATGAACGGTTTCTTAGCAGCATGGCGAGATGGTAATCCGAGTTCTTTTTGGAGCCGTTCCTGGATAGTTCGTTCAGAAACACCAGATAACAAATTATTCATATTAAATTTTATTTCTTTCGCAGTTATTGTTGGGTTTTTCAATACTAAACGTTTCATAAGTTTGTCTGTTCGTGAATTTGTTTTTCTCGGTCTGCCAGATCGTTTTTTAGGGACTGGCGTGGTTAGGCCGGCATTGTTCTTAGCCCGTGAAACCCATAAATTAACGGTACTTTGGGATATGTTTAATTCCTTAGCTATCTGTCTCTGTGATTTCCCACATGTATGCAAAGCAACAATAGCACATCGACAATCACTCTTAAGTTGTTTTTTAGCACACATTATATATAAATTTTATTTACACCACTTTCTGTAAAAAATAACAAAATATCAATAAATTTACACAAACAGTGAAATCTGACAACTTTGAGACACAGCCACCCGCAACGAAGGCTACCAGAACACTAATTTGAGAACGTTGGATAGCTCTCATATCAGCGAGCAACCTCAAAGTTACCAGATGTCGCTAGAACAAATAGAAAGTGAATTATGTGTCTCTGAATATCAAGGGAAAATATTGTATTTTCTTGAGTGATCGGATACTTTTCGCGGGCACTGTATAAGTGTATGTCCGCTGACGTCACCATTCGGCGCGAGAGGGCGCCGCTGCAATTGGCTAAAAGGTGAAGTGGGCTAGACTCGCGCTTGCCTCGGGCATTCTTAAATCGGACGTAGTACGCGTAACATGGAGCGCTTCACGACTGCTGAGATGGCTGACATGCATATGGTGTATGGGACTGCCAATGGAAACGGAAGAGCTGCTGTGAGGTTGTACCGACAGCGCTTCCCAAACAGACGTGTGCCAAACCACCAAACGTTTGCGCATTTGCATCGGCGACTGCGAGAAACTGGAACATTCCATGCAAACATGCATGACACTGGTCGGGAGAGAAACGTGCGCACTCCTGACATGGAAGAAGAAATCCTACGGTGATTTGAAGACAATCCAAGCGCAAGCACGCGAGGTGTTGCACGTATCCTCGGTGTGAACCACGACCTGGTCTGGAGAGTGTTGCACGAGCAGCAGTTACATCCGTTTCATCGTCAGAGAGTCCAGGCATTACAAACCCGTGTAGCATGTGGATTTGCGTGCGCCCACACGTGAGAATTGTGCATGTTAAACACACCCTCACGTGTGAAACAGGCCTCATCTGAGAACAGCACATAAGCCGGAAAATTAGGCTGCACTGCTGTCTGCTGCAGAAACCAGCGTGCGAATTCCACACGAAGAGGGTAATCCCGAGGTTGTAATGCCTGGACTCTCTGACGATGAAACGGATGTAACTGCTGCTCGTGCAACACTCTCCAGACCAGGTCGTGGTTCATACCGAGGATACGTGCAACACCTCGCGTGCTTGCGCTTGGATTGTCCTCAAATCGCCGTAGGATTTCTTCTTCCATGTCAGGAGTGCGCACGTTTCTCTCCCGACCAGTGTCATGCATGTTTGCATGGAAGGCTCCAGTTTCTCGCAGTCGCCGATGCAAATGCGCAAACGTTTGGTGGTTTGGCACACGTCTGTTTGGGAAGCGCTGTCGGTACAACCTCACAGCAGCTCTTCCGTTTCCATTGGCAGCCCCATACACCATATGCATGTCAGCCATCTCAGCAGTCGTGAAGCGCTCCATGTTACGCGTACTACGTCCGATTTAAGAATGCCCGAGGCAAGCGCGAGTCTAGCCCACTTCACCTTTTAGCCAATTGCAGCGGCGCCCTCTCGCGCCGAATGGTGACGTCAGCGGACATACACTTATAGACGAAAAGGGTTTGTCTTGGTGTTGCCTATCCCCCATTACAATTTGTACAGAAAGTTTTCAAACACCCTGTATATCAAAGCTATTGACTTCTCCTTAAGGAAACGGAGCTTACAGATGAAAAGAAGGACCAACACAACAGCAAACATTTTCATTTATTTTTTGTACTTCAGACGTTTCGACAAATCTTTTGTCATCATCACTGAATTATAAATCTTAAAACCTTAAAACAAAAATAAGAATAAATAATTAAAATTAAATCAATGCAAAAGAAAATGAAAATCATTAAAATTAAATTAAATTAAAATTACTTCATCTGGTAAATACACAATGATTACATCAACCTCCATATTCGGCAGATACAGAGAAAACTGTATGGTCAGTTACATTGGAAGGTATGAAAGTAGGTTAGTTGGTTAGTTAGAAGAGCTGTGATTTGTAAGATGAACTATTGTTCTTAATGGAGGGTTTGTTTCTATAGATGTACAAAGATTCTAAAATTCGGAGTTCTGTGACGTTATTGGTTCTTGTTAGAATTTCGAACTGAGTTTTGTAAAGGGGATGATTGGTTTCATTACTATGGTTTCTAATTGTGGATTGTGGTGGGTTGCTGACGGGACGGTTGGTACGGACTGATAAGCCCAAATGTTGAGAAAGCGTACCTCCAGTTGGAGTTGAGTACTGCCGATATACACAACCTTACAGCTGTCGCACGTGTATTTATAAACAACATTAGGGCATACAGTTTTGGGGAATTTGTCTTTGAACTTTAAAAAATTTGATAATTTAAGTGGGTTGACGAAGGCGAATCTAAAATTTTTTGGGGATAATTAGACTTAAGCAGTTTTGACACTTCATTTCGAATACGTAATGATAACTAACCATAAAAAGGTAATTTAAAATATCTGATTTCTTTTTGTACTGTGGTTATGTGGAGTTTAGTATTAAAAGCGTTATTTAAAAATTTCTTTAATTGGTTGTCAAAAAGATTAGAAGGGTAGTGTTATACACAAGCCACTTGATTCCCCATAATACCCCAGGTTTCATCTTCAATATTTAAAACAGCCCTTGAGATAAACCTCGAGTGTCCTCATCGACTCGTGCGACGCTCCCACACCCCTTTCTTTTTCTTTGTTCTTAAATGCTTGAACAAGCGCATTAACAGGAGGCAAACCCCTAAGTTGCGCTCTCCCCCCACCAATCAGTCTCCGTTGATTGGGCTCGCCTCGGCGCGCCTTGGATTCTGACGATTAGAATAGATCTGGCGCTTCGTCGGGAATGAGTGAAAAGGCCGGGTGGCGCCCTGGAAATTTCTCCGAGTAGGCCTTGAGGGGGATTGCTCGTTAAAAACTAAATTTGAGAGTTGTTGAGTGAGATTCGAGATTTGAGTTCGAGATATGGAGTTTGAGAGAATACGAGAGAATTTTGAGTTTGAGGAAATAGTGAGAGTCTTAACATAAACTACTGCGAGGGATGTAGTGGACGGGCAACGACAAATCTTAAATTAATTAATTAATGTTAAGACTAGTTTAAGAAAAACCTGAGCTTGACCGTAATACATTTCGAATTTGAGACTGACCATGTAGCCAAACGTGACTTAAATTTATTGATTAAAAGCTATTCAAACCAACTATTTCATATCAAATGCACACTAAAATCGGGGGTACAGAAGTAAGCGGAAGGTAAAGAATTCACGCAGAGGGTCACTAACTTAAAGAAAGATCTATTATAACTTCAATTTACTCATGGAGCATTTACAGTGACCTTCGAAAATAAACAATTTGTAATAAGGATCCGTCCCCCCTGACAACGGACATTTTTTATTCTTCATTACAAACCGGTGTCAGAATAGGGGAACAACACATTTTCGAGATTTTTTTTATATTACAACTGGTGTCAGAAGTGGGATCTTCCTTTTCTGATACCCCCCCCAAAAAAAAAACCTAAGTGAAAAGTGACAAAAAGTGCTCTCCAAGTGTGTATATGAGGGCTACCAGCTCGCAACAGACGGCGACGAACGACAACGTGTGGGTCACACGATCGAGAACCGCTGCGTGGGCTGCTGCTGCTGCTCAGGCCGAGTCGACATCGCAACTTGCTACTGGTCACCAAGCCGCAGGAGGAGTAAACTTTCCCACCAACGCGTCCCACAGGACGAGTGGAGAGCCTCCTATAGAGGGCAGTCCCCCTAAATTAACCCCATCAAACCTTCATTTCTTTCCCCCCAAAATTTGATATAAATAGAGTACCTTTCCTTCCAGTCGGTTCCCCTAGACTCGATTTTGAGACTGATCCGTTCCGAACCTATGTTTAGCACAATTTAGCGATTCAAATTCGGTCGAGTTTTGGCCGATCTCATTCGAAAACATGCCTCTTGGCCAAGAAGAAATCAATCCCAACCATGTATCAGCAACCACTCCCTACACACTTCCCTCATCCCTATGTCCCCCCTTTCTATCCAGGGTATCCTTACTTGTATTCCCCCATTGTAGGCTTCCCCAATGTACACGTTAATATTGTCCCGTATAACACTAGTAATGCACCCAAATTCCATACAAAAAATGCCGGGAAGAAGCACGCTCGATGTCTTCTATGTGGGGACAGGGAACACCTAGCTCCTCAGTGCCCCCTGATTGAAAAAGTGAAGACATTGAAGGAGAATGAAAGGGTGCGTGAAAGGGAAGAGAGCTATAGGCGAGAGAATGAAAGAGATCATCGGAGGGAATGGACCCCAAGAGGAGACCGACGGTATGAAGATTACGAAAGAAGAGGAAGTAGGTACTCTTCCCCTTCCGAATATTCGAGAAGACGGAACTTCTCGCCGTATGAGAGAAATAGAGATAACTATGGTAACCCCAGATATGACAACAGATATGAGGGTAACCCGAGATACGACAACAGACATGAGGGTAATCCAAGATACAACAACAGGTATGAGGGTAATCCCAGATATGACTACAGACATGAGAATCGGTACGAGAATCGGTACCGCTCTCCATCACCCTATGAATAACGATGAAGAAGGGACTATTCCCCTTACGACAGACTACTCCCCTTACGACAGGAGAAACGGATGTTACCACTCCCCCGACAGGAATGGAGGCAGGTATCCCGACAGAAGAACGGACCGAAGTCCGTCACCCTATCTGAGATACGATAAGGAAAGAGAACCTAACCGCGGAAGACGCCCAGAAAAAGAATGGAAAAAAAGGGCGAGATGATTCTCTGTGGCCCCGAAGAAATGACCCCTCAACCGAAAGGGACCTTTTCCCCCGTCGAGAGTCATTTAAGGAGGAGGAAGAGGCAACACACAAGACAAAAGAACTTAAATTGAAGTCGATATTGGTAAGGAGAAAAGAAGACAAAGGCAGGGACCGGGACAGAAGAGATAAAGGTGAGAAAGTGAAAGTGAACGAATGGGATGAAAGAGACAGAAAAAATCTCACAAATAAGGAAGCGAAAGAGATGAATGAAATGTATGAAAGGAATGAAACGAGCTATATTGAAAGTGCATATACGGTGCAAGAGGACGAAGTGAGTCTGCAGAGTGATTTGACCTTGAGAACGGAGTCTGCATTAGGCAGACCTCAAAACGAGTGCGAGGAAAGAGAGTGACCTTGACTTTGAGGTAAAGACTCAGTCGGAGGACACACACGCTGTGAAAACAATAACGGAGTGTAAGAGAAAGATGTATGAAATGTTCGAATTAAGCGAGAAGGAAATGGAAGGAATGCAAGAATTAAAATCTGAGAGCTCGATGAATGATAGTGTGATAGATGACAACACTAAAAACCGAAGGGAAATTGATCCCCTAACGGAAGCACAATGGGTAAATGGAGTATATATATTATGTGTTCATGTGACGTGAATATGAGACATAACGTGACGAAGAATGACTCGTGTTTATATTGTGGGAACGGAAGTAGTTTGAATCCGACGAACAAAAATGTAAATTGCGAAAATGAATTAAAAACGAGCGAGGAAAATATCGTGATAATGGACGCGGATGAATTGGCTGTACAGGAAATGACGGAATTCAGCGAAAGAGACATAAATGAAGTAGCTCCCTCGAATGATTGCCCCATGGAATCGACCAGGGTAAAAATAAACGATAGTTGCGTGAGGGAGAATGAAGAACAACAAATAATGAATGAAAACGGTCCCATGACGTCCCTTGAACTTTTGAACGAAGGGGCCGATGTTTGTTTAAAAAGGGAAGGGTTAATTGACACTGTTGAATTTCGACCCCAAGTCGAAATTACGAATCATAGCCGTAAGGCGGTAAATGACGGTCCTAACCACCATGGGACAAATAGAAACAAAAATAGGCATTGAGCGCGAGAAATATGATCTTACTGCGTTGCTTGTTAAAGAATTGCCTGAGAGATTAAACTTTATTTTAGGGGCGGATTTCATCCGAGTAAACCTCATGCATATTGCAGGTAAAGGCACGGGGTTTGTGACTTACATAAATGAGATCCAAATCCCCTTGAGTACGAAATTGATGGGAGTCCCAAAACAAGAAGACCAAAGCGCGGAGAGAAAAGAAGTAAACAACCTCCCTCTCCCATTAGTACGAGGGTCCACTTCCATTGCCCCTTTAGCTGGAGCAATTTTAGAAGTACGGACTCCTTCCCCGTTGAAGGAGGGATCCACAGGCGAGAGAAACCCCTTTAAACCTAAGGGTAGAATCGCAACTAGTTTGCGTGAACGAAGAAAGGAATTTATCCGTTATCGTGCGAAATGAATCCGCCAACGATAGAGTTGAAGTTACGGGAGAAAGGACAACGATAGTGTTACGATACTGCGATTGCGAAGGGAAAAAACCCTGTAGCGCGCCAAACGAATGCTCTTCCAACGGCGAAGAACCCAGGAAAGAAGTGAGTGAAAAGGAGATCAATCAAGTCATGAACCATAAGCGTAAATGGTCTGAAGATGAAATTTCAGAGGAAATTTATAACATGGAAATGAGCGAATTCTCGTTAACCCCTAAGTCTGCAGAGCCGGAAAGAAAGGAAGTACAAGAATTGGTAATAAATCCTAAAGTAGACCCAGCAGAAGGGAATAGATTAAAAACCCTTCTTAAGGACCATATTGGACGAAAGAGAAGAAAAGGAGACGAAACTGAAATTGTGACAGAAGATGAGGAAACAAACGAGATGAATCACGTACGCCCGAAGGATAAACGCAATTATATTGACGAAACGAAAAAGAAAAGAGAGATAACCAATGAACCGCACCGTTTCCGTAGCCGTCACGACGAAACGGATAGTCTGCGGTCACACGCAGGTCGATCACCAGAACTCATTTAAAAGTCCTGATTGCTGGTCTAGAAGATGAACTTATCGGCTAACGTTTAGAAGGCGATCGAACGAGTAAACAAGACACGCACACGAATTAACCAAAGGGAACAAATGGGTTAAACTCTTCCCCGGGACAATAAAGAAAAATGTTCTTTCCTTTTAACAAATCTTTTACCACTTAATATAAAATCAAATTAATCTCCCCCCCCCTCCGAAAGCTGACTGAAAGTCATGATTCATGTTGTAGTTAAAAATGTTCATATAACTATACTATTTATTATTTTTTTTTTCATGTAGCATACATTTTTCACTGCTTATCGTTTATAAAATATTTCACGTTCTAATATCGTGACGTCTGACTCAGAGTTTAATGATGAGTAAGAGGTTAGCGTGAATGCCTAGATAGCATGTTTCGCGCGTCCAAATCAGCTCTCAAATTCCTTGAGTTCAAGGGAATCGAGTGAAAAATTTATAAAAAAGAATTCATTAAGATTTCGAGAGAAGGAATCTTCTTGTTCATCAGTGCTCATATGAAATATTTTTTAATCATGATCCCCGTCCTCTTAACCTTCTGCGTGATGCAAGTTGTGGCGCAGGCCCTCTCCAGTCACGGAGTCCTTTTCCAACCAATGGGCTCCCTAATTCGGCAAGGCCCCACGTACACTTTCAGCGCACGTCTCAGTCTGAAGCCCGATTTCGAGAACACTTACATAGTAAACTCCTCGTTTACGGAAAAAGCCTTACACCACTTCAATGCTTCCTTGTCACGAGGAATAGACCTTCAGGATGTAACCCGGTACCTGCGCAGGGTCGCCACGCCACCCTCACCCTGTGTCTCGCGTTGGAAATAGCAATCGTCGGAATTGCGATCTGGAAGAGACGATGCTGTCGCCGCCGAGATCCTCCACCGGTACCAACTGCCAGGTTTAAAATCCCTGCATCGGCCCCCAGGAAGCTCAGGTGACCAGATGACGGGCAACGACAAATCTTAAATTAATTAATTAATGTTAAGACTAGTTTAAGAAAAACCTGAGCTTGACCGTAATACATTTCGAATTTGAGACTGAACTTGTAGCCAAATGTGACTTAAATTTATTGATTAAAAGCTATTCAAACCAACTATTTCATTATCAAATACACACTAAAATCGGGGGTACAGAAGTAAGCGGAAGATAAAGAATTCACGCAGAGGGTCACTAATTTAAAGAAAGATCTATTATAACTTCAATTTACTCATGGAGCATTTACAGTGACCTACCTTCGAAAATAAACAATTTGTAATAAGGATCCGTCCCCCCTGACAACGGACATTTTTTATTCTTCATTACAAACCGGTGTCTTAAAAACTTAAATTCTTCGTTTACTGTAAAGTAATCTGAACAAATTCGGTAACTTCTTGTTAATAATGTCAGTATAGCGCTAATCTTATATTTATAAAACATACAACTTAAATAATTGGTTCCCAAACCAGTAAAAGTTTGTTTTCTAAATAGTGAGGTCTGGAACTTGTTACTAGCCCGTTTAACTAGAACATCCAGGAAAGGTAAACTATTATTTGTTTCGTTTTCACACGTGTACTTAATATTAATATGTTGTTTGTTTAAATAATGAAGAAAAAGTTTTACGTGTGAAGGATGTTTAAATATTAAGAAGGTGTCATCCACGTATCTTCTGTAATATACGGGTTTAAAACTATTGGAACAACTTTTCAACCAAATTTCCTCGTAATGACAAAGAAATGCATTTGCTAGTATTGGGCTCAATGGTGAACCCATAGCTATCCCATCAATTTGGCTGTAAAGGTTACTATTAAGTAAGAAAAGATTATCAAAACACGCTATTTCGAGATTTTTAAATTGAGTCTGAGTGAGGCCATTAATAAGAGTATTAATAGTAGTGAATAATGATGAGATCAAAACTGGACATAGTACGAGAATCGGCATGATTGATCTCTTTTAGATCCTTAGCAAAATCAAACGAGTTGTTAATGGAATAATCATTATAAGTAAGTTTTGAAAGCAAGGGAACGAAGAATTTGGCTGTTATAATTGAATGTGCCACAGGCTGAAAGAATAGGTCTTAGTGGGAAATTTGGCTTATGAACTTTGGGTAGACCATATAGAATTCTTGGATTAGAACTAGACAACCAAAAAAAAAAAAAAAAAAAAATTGTATGTATTGTCATCGATAATATTACTATTTTTTAATTTATGCAAAAACCTATTAAGGTTATCTTCGAGTTTTAGTAATTTAGACAAAACATTCTCTTTTACCATTTTAAATTTAGACGTATCTTACAAAATTGTCTCCATTCTATTGATGTAATCTGTTGAATCAAGTAACACTACTCCTTTACCCTTATCCAGTCTTGTAATGATGACAGAGTTATCCTTTTTCAAATTATTAAGAATTTTAAAATCTTGATTATTAAAAAGTGGGGAAAACACTTTTTGGGGTTTAAAATTATAAAAATTCTTAAAAGAGATACTCTCCATTTGTTTTACTAAGTTATGAAACGAGAAATTTGGTCGGATCTCACAAATCTTAATATTAATGAGAAGATTTTCAAAACCAGAGAAAAATGTCTAAAAATTTAGTTTATAATGAGGTAGATCAAAATTTAAGCCTAACGACAATATTTCTTTCTCTCTAACACTTAAACCTCTATTAGAAAAGTTAAAAATAAAATTGTCTGGATTATTAAAAAACGACTGAGTAATTCCCAATTTTTCTAATTTGGCAGTATGTACCCCTTTTATGTCTATTGATAATTTTATCACAGCAAGTTTGAAATTTAGTAACTAAGCACTGATAATCAATATAAGAAACCCTAGATTTTAGAACAAATAGAGAATTATTATATGTAAGCTTGAGAAAACACTCTTTTAGTTTTCGATTTTGTTTCCATGATTTATATAGTTTGGCATTATGGCGGCGTTTATAGATTTTAAATCTAAGAAACTTAGGTACAATATAACTTTTGAACTTAGACAAGAAATCCTCATCACAAGTAGCCTTATTAAGTTTCAAATAGACTTTTTCACATTATCTGTAACAGTTCAGTGTTGATCGGCTATACCTCTAAGTTAATATCAAAGCTATTGTAGGATCCACGCATATATATATATATATATATTTCTGTTTTTGTTTTAACATGCTCCAAGTTCTCGCGAATTGATAATGACTTGTCTCGGACATTTGCATAATGCATGTTTAGCTGTGACATGTGAGACTTTAAATGACTTAAGGCCACCTGCGCAAACAAAACACTATATCAAGACGCAAAAATTATATTCCTAAATATCTACATATCTGTACAAAAGTAGGCCTATCGCCCCAATGGAACCAAACACTGTTTGTAGAGACGCGACTTTCGGCCATCATCTGCTCGCAGTGATAAGATCGACTTGTATAGAAGGTGAATAAACTCTCATATTACATCAAACACATTTGTATTATGTTCGAATCAGTTATGAAATTTCGTGCTAATAACAAAAGTTCTGAATTATGTTCTCTCTCTCTCATAACTTAATCTTGACATTTTCAGGAGAAATCCGTATATAAAAATTTCGCACAATGTAAGTCATCTGCATCTTTAAATTTAGTAGTCAACAAATCGAATAAAATTCAATAAATAATTTAAAATACTAAAAAGTACTTGTATTTTTGTCGTTTTTTAACATACACTTTTGATCACTAATTGGGAATGACTTAATTTTCTTACTATATATATATATATATATATATATATATATATATATATTATATATAATAAAAATAAATAAACTGGCACCACTGTGGTTGGGTACCGCAACCCAACAAATTCAATTACATTAAAACAAAAAATTTAAGGGACAAATAAAACAAACAATTCATTCCATGGTATATAATTTAAAGATATTCTTCTACAAATGAAAAAACAATCAGGACCAGAGAATTCTTTTGGTTAATTGAATGCCCGGTTAGGTCATCTGTAGGGTCTTGACGATTGGTTAGGTTAAGTTGTAATATTTTCGTTAGTTTTAACGAAAACACAACTTAACCTAACCATTTGTCAAGGGTATACAGTTGACCTAACCGGGAATTCAATTATGTAATTAAATTTTTTGGGTTGGAGTACCCAACTGCAATAGTGCCAACAAACCCATTAGTGAAAATAATATGAAAACTCCTCTGGGAAGGATGGATCGATCGAACAAAAAAACCATTGAAGTTACGTGTGTCGATCTCTCTTTAGTTTAACAAGGAATCCGTACCCAGCCCGACCACAAGCTGCCTGAAATTAAAGAAGTACCCGCCTGGGTCGATCTCACGGCCTGCCGATCATCGTCTCAACGTCTTTACCGGGGTACCCATTTATTTAATTTATCCCCCCCCCCACCAAAATCAGAGGTAATTAACATTCATTTTTTATCTCTCTCTCTCTCTCTATATATATATATATATATATATACATACACAAACTACGAACAGGTCTAAAAATCCAATTGGAGTGTTTAAAAAAAGTACACCAAAAAGTCCTTATCCCTGAAACAATTGGTTGAATACTTCCTCAAAACCACGCCCACTCATCACTGCTCTCCTATGAGATCAGTGTGCCCTGAAGTAGGAGGCGCTCTCGTCTGTGCGAAATGAAGCGGAGACCTACCACCGATCGTATATGAAATATACATTTCCTCCCCAGAGCATCACTCCACAGTACAACTTTCCGTGCGTGCATCCCAATTCAATACAGGTTACGATGAATTCGTCAAATTGTGAAGAGATGTTTCTGCTGTTTTTTTTTGTGTAAAATATAAATATGAAATACGTTTTTACATGCATTTCATAGTTATTTTTATTCTGCAGGCAGAAGTTTTTTTTTTGTACTGCATAACTTAATATAGAAACCCGTTTTTATTTTGGTAGGAGCGCGAAAGCTGTTAATGACCAATTAGATCGGTATATCATATCTGCTGATTTTGAAGATGGAAACATGATGTAAGTATCGTAGTGGTTTTTAGGCAGATATAATTTTTACAGGAATATATATATATATATATATATATATATATGAAATAGGATCCCTCCTAAGGAGACGTAGTTTTACATTTAGGATAAAAACTAAGACGTAGAGCAAAAAAGTCATTATATTTGGCTGCAGCCGACGTTTCGGGCAACTCTACCCATTTTCAAGGCCTAATAAATAAAAAGCTAAAATTAATGCATGACAAAAATATATGAATGTCAAAAACTAAAAATAATTTACAGTACAGAATAAAACCACTTCAAGAATAAAAATTAAAAAGCATAAAACAAGCATAAGCCAAAAACAAAAAGTAAAAATTATATACATGACAAATATACACATGATAAAAATAAAACTTAAAAACTAAAAACATTCAAACAAATTAGTTAAAAACTTTACTAATAAAAAGTTAAATGAAAAAACGCAAAAGTGCACCAAACATACCATGCTCACTTGAGAGCCACAAACAACTGAGGCGAAAAGGAGACAGGGTCAAGGGGAAAAAACAGAAAAAAAAAAAAAAAATTTAGTTTGTAGGTATTTTAATTAATATAAAGGGGGTAACAACTAGAATCAATATTTAAACTGGAGTTCAGAAATTTAATGCACAGAGATTCGTAAATACGGAGAGAGGACGGGCATTTTAATGATTTAAGAATTTTAATGTTATTAACGGAAATATCAAACTTACACTTAACAGAATGATTTCTAATGGCAGACTGTTCCTTTTTAGATAAAACTTTCCATGTCCTATGGCTAATACCCATATGGGAGCAAAGTCTTGCCTGCAAAGAACGAACTGTGCTGCCAACGTAGTTCCCCTGGGAACACCCAGGGCAGGTAAACAAATAAACGACAGAACAGTTCATCGCAGGGGGGATTTTGTCCTTACAACGGAAAAAACATTCAAGGGTATTATTATTTACAAAAGCAACCTTAAAATCAGTGTGAAAATAAAATTTCCTCACCACACTCAACAATTGCTTTTTCACAAAAGTGTTAAAATGGTAGAGGTCAGGTAAAACAAGATATTTACAATTCTTAGGAACATCATACGTTGGGATAAGGTTGGGGAATAAACATTATTAAGAAATTTACCAATAATACCTTGTACAAGATCCCGTGGAAAACCATTTTTAAAGAAAAAATCAGTAAGGAATTCAAACTCATTATGAAGCAGAGCAAAGTTTGAGCAAATATTAAAAGCTCTATGCACTAAAGTGCGAATGGAACTTAGTTTGTAATTAAAATCGCAAAAACTATAAAAATTAAAACCTAAACCCGTAAAAGTAGGCTTCCGATATGTCGAAGTTAAAACAGTCGAGCCTGATTTGGAAACCAAAACATCAAGGAAAGGAATAGAACCTTGAACTTCCTTTTCCTGCGTAAATATAATGTTCTTATGCAGTGTGTTCAGAAAATTTAAAAACTGAACTGATTGATTATCCGTTTGGAATAAAGCAAACGTATCATCAACATAACGTCTGTACAATTTCGGTTTAAGGTGAGAGGGGCACTCACAGAAGGCCCTTTCCTCAAGATGAGACATGAAAATATTCGCAAAAACGGGACCTAAGGGGCTCCCCATCCCCACTCCATCCAACTGACGGTAAACTACCCATTGAAAACTAAAAAAGTTATCCTTGACTGCCAAATTCAGAAGCTGCTCAAACTGTGCTCTGCCAAAGCCGTGAAAAAATGAGTCCGGCTGTGGAAAAGCTTTATTTAAAATAATTGTAATGGTCTCATCCAAGGGGACATTTGTAAAGAGGGAAGATACATCAAAACTTGTCATAAACAAAGAATTCATATTAAACTTCTTAATTTCCGACACAAAATAAAAACTACCCTTAACACTGTACAAGTTCACAGTAAATGATGATAACAGTGGGACAAGAAATTTGGCAAGTTTGTAATTAGCCAAAGGATAAGACGCTAAAATTGGGCGCAATGGAACACCGACTTTATGAACCTTAGGCAGACCATACATAAGGCCCAAATAAGAGCCTGAAACGTACAGTTCATCATAAGTGGAGGAGTTAATAACACAATCATGTTTAAGCTTAAGCAAAACACGGTTAACCTTGTCTTCCAATCGCTGAATAATTTTAGAAGCCTGTTCATCTACCTTAACAAATTTTAATGAATCGGAAAGAATATCAAGCATTTTTTTAATATAATCCGTTTTATTCATAACCACAACACCACTACCCTTATCTGGTTTAGTAATAACAATAGATTCATTTACACCCAAACCTTTTAAAATTTCACGGTCCTCCCTATGCAGAAAAATTGTAGAAAACTTAAAAGCTTTAATTTTAGAAAACAATTCATGGGACAATTGGGAAATATGTTGTCTAACCTTACCAAAATCATTAGCATCAACGGTTGGAAGAACTTTCAGATCATGGGCTATCCTTTCAAAATAAAAATAAAAATAAAAGTCAGCAGGTTTAAAACGCAAGTTGGGAAACTTGAACTTAAGGCCAAGGGGAACTACGTTGGCAGCACAGTTCGTTCTTTGCAGGCAAGATTTTGCTCCCATATGGGTATTAGCCATAGGACAGGGAAAGTTTTATCTAAAAAGGAACAGTCTGCCATTAGAAATCATTCTGTTAAGTGTAAGTTTGATATTTCCGTTAATAACTTTAAAATTCTTAAATCATTAAAATGCCCGTCCTCTCTCCGTATTTACGAATCTCTGTGCATTAAATTTCTGAACTCCAGTTTAAATAATGATTCTAGTTGTTACCCCCTTTATATTAATTAAAATACCTACAAACTAATTTTTTTTTTTTTTTTTTTTCTGTTTTTTCCCCTTGACCCTGTCTCCTTTTCGCCTCAGTTGTTTGTGGCTGTCAAGTGAGCATGGTATGTTTGGTGCACTTTTGCGTTTTTTCATTTAACTTTTTATTAGTAAAGTTTTTAACTAATTTGTTTGAATGTTTTTAGTTTTTAAGTTTTATTTTTATCATGTGTATATTTGTCATGTATATAATTTTTACTTTTTGTTTTTGGCTTATGCTTGTTTTATGCTTTTTAATTTTTATTCTTGAAGTGGTTTTATTCTGTACTGTAAATTAGTTTTCGTTTTTGACATTCATATATTTTTGTCATGCATTAATTTTAGCTTTTTATTTATTAGGCCTTGAAAATGGGTAGAGTTGCCCGAAACGTCGGCTGCAGCCAAATATAGTGACTTTTTTGCTCTACGTCTTCGTTTTTATCCTAATATATATATATATATATATATATATATATATATATCACACACACCCAAGACTAAATATTGGAAACACTGTGTCGAGGACAAAACAGATGTAATACACACTGACTTTGCTAAACCTTCGATAAATGTGACCATGGAATTACAGCACACAAACTTAAGAATACAGGAATTACTAGAAAGCTAGGAAGAGGGATATTTAATTTCTTGACGCAAAGAACACAAAGAGTGGTTGTAAATTGAATCAAATCGGAAGTCTCGGAAATAGAGAGCTCTCTCTCACAAGGAACAGTATTAGCTCCCTTGCTGTTCATAATAATGATTGCAGATATTGATGCAGATATCAATGACAGTATTTATCATGTTTCGCAGGTGACACAAAGGATATATTGGACGAAGGTGACATAAAAAAATTACAAAACGACATTGAAACATTATTTCAGTGTGCAGAAGACAACAATATGAAGTTCAACGAAAAAAAATTCCAACTTCTAAGATATGATAATAACAAGGAGCTACAAAATAAACGGTACAAAACTGTGCAAGCTAGACAGATAACACCAAAGCCACAAGTCAGGGATCTTGGAGTAATAATGTCGGATGTAGAATTCAGAGAGCACTATAATATCAAAATTACAACGGCTAGAAAAATAATGGGAATCATCTGGGGGAGCTTCCGCAGCAGAAAAGCAAACATCATGCTCAAATTATGGAAGAGTGTAGTCCTACCAATAATTGAGTATTGCTCAGTACTCAGAAGCCCATACAGAAAACGAGACATTGCGAACATTGAAGCTATACAAAGGACTTTTACGTTTAAGACAAGAGAAACGGAAGGTGAAGATTACTGGTCTCAACTACAATTCCTGAAACTCTACTCTCTGGAAAGAAGGCGTAAGTGGTACACAATAATATACATAAGGAAAATACTTGAGGGCTTTCTCCCTAACCTTAGAAATGAAATACTGTAGAAGCAAACTGGAATGAGAAAAGAGCCAGATTTTGTACTGTCCCAGTTGCGGTGGGACAAGGGGCCATGAAAACGAGGATGGAAAATACCCTCCCTCAGAATACGAAGCAAACAAGCTTTTAAATGCCCTACCAAAAGAAGTGAGGAATCTCCAGCACACCGACCTAAAATAATTTAAAGAACCAGC
>JAJOZX010001799.1:760000-801705 GCA_023014485.1 Bathynomus jamesi | reverse complement strand
ACGAATTTTAAATTAAATTTGCAATGCCAAATTCAGTTTTCTATTACCAAAATAAATATTCATTACCAAATTTAGGTTAATTTGGTAATTAAAAATGCCGGTTGGCAACCCTGATTATAACCAAAAATTATATTCCTTGTTTATATTTATGGCTAAAGAACACTAAACATACTGATATGAATTTGTTACAGATTGGACAAGAACGAGAATAAGCACCGACTAGACGTGATGGCCGAATCTGCCCCCAAAACCAGGAAAATGTCAGGTTCAAAGCTCTCGGATGTTGTAGGCCCGGGGAAGGAGTTCATTCCCAGCGAGGTGCCGACTTGGAGAGCCGTTCTTCAGAGAGGGATTCGTCTGCAGGAGAAAAAGTTCCTCATTCATGACATCCAAAGGTCTAAATACCCTATCCGAGAGATGACTGACGAGTTGGCTTCACTCGTGAATATTCAGTGGAGGAAGTCGAATGTAAAGTTCTCCCCGCTCGTGACAATCATGGGAAAATCGCTCTCATATAAGATCTTGTTAAAATGGAAGGAGATGACAGACGTTGTGAACGGGAGAGTTAAACCTGCTACCCAGGAGAAGAGGATGGCTGATCTGGATAAACTCTGTGAAGTCTGCGTTTGCAAGCATCAGATCTTCTTGTGCGGCTCAGAGGGGAGTGGATGCTTAGGATGCTCCCTCAAGGCCCATGTGAACTGTAACTGTCCTTTGGAGGTGAAGATTCCTAAACTGGACCTTCAGTAGCTGTACTACCAGAGAGTGAAGACTTCCGAAGCTTCAGGAATCCAGGTGTCTTCTGTAGACTTCGAAGACAGCAGGAGACAGATCAAAGCAGCGAAGAGGAAGGAGGCTGAAGAAGCTTCTGCTGTGAAGAGGAAGAAGAGGAGGCTACTAATGAGGAGCTTCCCATGAAAGACTTTGAGGAGGACGAAGAACCAAACTTGGAAGAAGCTGCAAAAGAAGCCTCTGGCAATGCTGAGGCTACTGAAGCTCCTATGGACGTTCCCGCTGAAGTACCTGCCGAAACTCCAACTTCTGCTACACGAAACTACATGAAGATCCAAAGGACAGCTTCAGCAGCTTTGAGGTACAGGGTGGTAAATGTTCTGGCAGCTGCAGTTGCCACTGGCTTCCTGAACGACCTCATCAAGGCCTGTCATCTTTCCAAAGACAAGGCTTACTTGGCCATAGATGGCATGGAAGTCTGGAGGGCCAAGGAGGAAGTAATGGCCTCATCAGTTGGAGCTCTCACGCAGAGGTCAGAGGAGATCTCTGGGATATTCTTTGATGGCAAGCAGGATAGGAACACAAAGGTGTTGAAATATGATGAAGTGACAGGGAGATTTCATCTTGGCAAAGTGATCGAGGAGCATTACACTATCACGTGGGAGCCTCAAGGAAAGTACCTCTTCCATTTCACTCACGAGGAACCTGAGGAAGGAGAAAAGCCTGCTCATAAGATCGCTCAGGACCTGCATGAGTGGGTTCTGGATCACGGAGCTGACGAGAGCCTTGTAATGATTGGAGGAGACTCTACCAACACCAACACGGGTGGTCTGGAGGCGCCATAGCCCTATTGGAGAAGATGCTGGGTCGCAAGTGCCACTGGATGATCTGTCAGCTCCATGTGAACGAGCTCCCCCTGAGGCACTTAATCACCAAGCTGGACGGCCCTGTAACTCCCCAGTCAGGTTTCAGTGGGCCTATTGGAAAACTTCTTGAGAAAGTGAATGAACTTGAGGTCAACTTCAACTTCAAACCAGTGGAAGGAACTGAAGATATCATAGACTGCCAGTAGAGATAGTCAAATCTCTCTCCACAGACCAGCACAACTGCTATCTTCTGATCAAAGCCATCAAGTCTGGAAGTCTCAGTCCATAGTTGGCTGGCCTCAAGTGCGGACCTCTGAACCAATCCAGGTGGCTCACTATTGCACAGGCCATCTTGCTGTTGTGGATGAGGGAGCACGGACTGAAGAGGGAGGTGTTGGGTAGGCTCGAGGTCCTCGTGAAGTTCTGCCTTAACTTCTACTTCAAAATGTACTACGACATCAAAGTGAAGCACCACCTCAAATTTGGTCCTGCACACGTTTTTTCAAACCTGAGACTGCTGAGGAACCCCACTACCGAGGTCAGCAACATCATCTCTGCTGCAGTGATAAGAGGAGCTTACCACGCACATCCTGAGAACATCCTGGCTTCATTCCTGTGCAGTGAGGATGAGCATCAGAGAGCTTTTGCTGTGAGCCAGATACAGAAGATCAGAAAAGGAAGAGACTTTGGTGATACGACAGTGAGGCCCCATGAAAATCCCGAAGTCAATCTGCAAGCCACTTCACCTGAGGATCTCATGAACTGGGAATCAAAAAATATTTATGAGCCTATTTTCACCTGCAAGATGACCTTGACTGAGCTCGAGGATCTCAGGAAAACTCCACTTAAAGTGGACGCTTTCTCTGTTCATACTCAGTCCTGCGAGAGAGCTGTACAGGAAGTCTCAACTGCTTCCCAAGCTGTGTACGGTCACGAGAGGAGAGATGGGTGGGTGAGAGCCAGGATAGACCATCGAGAAATGCTCCCAGTGTTCAGATCGAAGCAGGACATACTTAAGAGCTTTTCAGGTTCGTGTGGCTGAAGAAGAGGCTGAAGCCATCGTTAATGCTCATAAGAGCTGAAAGTCCTCATAAGATCATAATATAAGATCTTATGAGGCCACGCTTTTCAGGGATCCAGGAAGAACAGGCATGTAAACCTACACGTGAAGTTGGCAAGTCTCCCGCTACTCGATCAGAGTAGAGCTGGTAAGCCTATTATTTGAAGAAAAACTTAAAATTCTTAAGTTTTACGTGAAATCTAAACTTTTTTCAGCACCCAGAGATATTGAAACACGCAAGAAAGCAAGAATGAGGTCAGAAAAGCAGCTTTTAGACTAAATCATATGCAGAACAGCTGCGCGCTTTGATTTGGGTGCCCTGAAACTGCCTTAGGCAGCATTCAAATCAGAAAATCGCGATTTTGACCATGAAAATGAGATTTTTCGGAAAAGTTGCAAATAATAAACCCATCTTAGAATTAATTTTTACATAGGAATACATATTAGCCACTTTGTTTTTCCAAAATTTCAACCCTGAACCCAGAGTATGATATGCCCTACTGGGGCATTCCGAAGGTAATTGGCATTATATAGGTTTATATCTTTCCCTGTATGCACCTTTTCAACATGTTTTGTTACTAAACTTCGTTATGCAACTCGGTGGTGTAGGGAATACCATTGCTGATTACGATTCCATTGGTCCCAGGAACGATACCTTGTGACGGCGCACAAAAACTCCGCTGTTCATCCTTCCACACAATTGGTTGGTAGATAAATGGGTACCATGGGTAGCCTAGTGGTTAAGACGTTGGGTGCTGGTCGTGAGATCGAGTCCGGTGAGGACTTTGTAATTTCTGACGCCTCGTGGTGGGGCGTACGACTTCTGTTCTTTATACCCCTATGTGATGAAGAACAATTCGTATTGGCCATTTGTATATTTTGCTAGTGTCGCTCTTCACACGATGTTCGCGCTGGTGACCCCGCCTCTAGGCATGGTTTGGTGTATGAGCGAGTTGCTCTCTTGCGCTCCACCGCAAATAGCCTTGTACACCCAGCTCATCTGGCGTAATATGCAGTCTGTTCGCTTAATATAAATATGCTCTGTATGATTAATTCGTCTGAAACTGGAAAATAAATTTGAAAAATTAACGGAGATGGGTAGGGAGGGGTACGCTTTATAAAGTTTATGATATCGTTAGGATAGAAAGAAGATTCCCGCGAGGAGAGGTTTAACGATTGAATTTTTGAAAATCGATATTATCTATCGCTTTCCGTCAAACTGGGAGTCTCACTGATTGTAAAATACGTGTAAACTTTATGGATCCAGAGGCTTAAAGTTGCACAATGTAGCACTAGTTGATACGTATTCATTTATTTCAACTTAAATATTTTTTAAGTATCTCTGAGATACGCAGCGCTTCCGTGCGTCGTTCTCTCTTCACACGAAGGTCAAGTTGATGGTCCCTGCTCCAGGATCGACTTGTTGGAGGAGCGAGTTGCTCTCTTGCGCTCTCCAACGCACATAAACAATATATATATATAGGGTGAACCAAAAGTAGGTGGACAGTAAATGATAACGTTTATTTTGAGAATACATATTTAATTTTTTTGTATACTATAATACAAAATAAAATTTAAATAAATTTAGTTATAATATTTAATATAATATAACACAAACACCATAGTTATAATGAACACCATAGTTATATATAATATAACACAAACCGTATTCAACCTACTGTCCACCTACTTTTGGTTCACCGTGTGTATATATATATATAGGTAAATAGTTGGTTATATAGATAGATAGATAGATGGATAGACAGCCAGAAAGATAGATGATAGACAGGTAGAGAGATATACCGCTAGATGGATAGGATAAAAATAACCGCGTTTGAAAATCAAACTTGAACCTTAAACAATAGAGGCTGAGCAAGTGAAACTGTGTGTGTGTGTGTGTGTGTGTGTGTGTGTGTGTGTGGTGTGTGGATGTTTATTTACATTGAAAACATGATTTGTTAAGAAGTTATTTTTAGATTTTTAAGACGGATCATATCTTCCGTTTATAACGGCTAAACTGAAGGTCTAGGGTGGGATGAAAAGCTTGACCTTCGACGGAATGAGCAATTCGGGTATTTTTTGTCTCTCTTGGAATAAAAAGAAATGTTGTTTTGAAGGCACTTTGTATAAGAGATGAATGAGAAAATGCTGAGGTGCTGGATTCTCCGTTAAACCGTAGGTCTATGGCGGGGTGAAAAGTTTGACCTTCGTTAGAATGAACAATTTGGGTAGGTACGGGTTTGTATATATTTTTTTTTTACTATATATACACACACTCCTCGTTCGTAATTCTTATGCTATTATTATTTTTGATTGCATATATTCCTTCGCTTGTATAGGAATGTATATTTATTTTCAATATATTTCGTGAAATTGGATCCAATAATTTGTCTAAATAAACGGAGTGATGTGATGGTGTTTTATTTAATTCTTTTGGATGTATATATAAATGTTATAATTATTATTATTTAATTATACCAAATGGCTGGTTAGTCCTTCTAAGTCAACTGGTGCGTTATGCCAACTGGTGGTTTAAGCCAGCTGACGGGGACAAACGCAAACAAATGCACTACACCTCCGACTAGGATTATGCCAATCCAATAATTCGTCTAAATAAACAGAGTGATGTGATGGTGTTTTATTTAATTCTTTTGGTTGTTATATATACTGGTCAAAAAAAGAAACGCAGTTAGCTTGCATATGGTGTAAAATTTAAGTTGTTAGTGGTATTATCACAGTTTCAAGATTATGGTTAAATGTTTGTTCAAATCTTTTAAAGCCACTTAGTGCATGTTTTTAAACCTGACTAATCCCGGCTAAGACGCCATTTTGTTACAAACAATAAACAGAGATTAAATTGAATGTATTCTTTATGAAGGCATGCATTTTTTCTTTGACTTCACAGAATACACACTGCCCATTGAGAAAACCAAACTTTTTCCCGCGATTGAGGCATGCCACGACTCTCAGAGGTCAACAGAGGTCGTGCCTTGGGCATGTTGGATGCAGGCATGTCTGCTGTCCAAGTTGCACAACGAATGCATGTGCATCCCAGCACAATCTCTAGGCTTGTTAGACGGTACAATGCCACAGGAAGTGTTCAGGACCTGCCAAGACGTGGGCGACCTCGTGTGACGACCCAATGCCAGGATCGCCACATTGTACTGCAGCACCTGCGTTATCGGCAGCGGAATGCTCGTCAGACAGCCAGAGAGACACCTGGTATCCACAACAACAGAATTAGTGACCAGACCGTCAGAAACCGGCTCCGTAATGCAGGACTCCGATCCCGCAGGCCTTACACAGGTCCTTTTCTCACTGATGCAAGAAGGCAACGACGCCTGCAATGGGCCTGTCAGCACCGTGACTGGACACAAAGATTGTGGAACCAAGTCCTCTTTTCTGACGAGTCTCGCTTCAGACTGTCCAATTCTGATGGCCGTGTCAGGGTATACAGACGACCAGGGGAGCGATACTCAGATGCTGCAGTAGTGGAGCATGACAGATGGGGAGGACCAAGTGTCATGGTTTGGGCAGGAATTGCCTTTGCTTCAAGAACTGAGCTGGTGGTTGTTGATGGCGCTCTGACTGCCCAGCGCTACAGGGATGAGATTCTTCACCCACATGTTCTTCCATTCATGAGGCAACATCCAGAATTGGTGCTCCTGCAACAGGACAATGCCAGACCTCATGCAGCCAGGATAGTGCAGGCGTACCTGCAGGGACAACAGGTGCAGACCTTACCATGGCCAGCCTTCAGCCCAGACATGTCACCGATAGAGCACGCATGGGATGAACTTGAACGGCGAATTCGCAGACGTCAGCATCAGCCGCAGAACATCAGGGAACTGACCAATGCAATTATTGAGGTGTGGAGGGCCATCCCTGTTGCTTTCCTGCAGAGACTGTTGAGGTCGATGAGGGCCAGACTCCAAGCCTGCATTGTGGCTAGGGGTGGCCATACGCGTTATTGACTGTTTGTTATGTTAAAGAATCATTTACTATATACTGAGTCCTCATGTTTATTAATAAATCTCAAACATTGCGTTTCTTTTTTTGACCAGTATATAAACGTTATTATTTAATTATACCAAATGGCTGGTTAGGCCTTCTAAGTCAACTGGCCGGATAAGCCAGCTGACGGATTATGCCAACTGGCAGAAAGCCAGAATATATGTTTTAATTAAATAAATAGCGCAATCTGGCAACTCAGCCAGTTAAGCCAACTGAAGCCAACCGGCTGATTAGGATCTTATAAGATAGCGGGCGCTCGGATGAACTCTCAATATGCGCTCGGATGAACTCTCAATATGCGCTATCTTATAAGATAGCGGGCGCTCGGATGAACTCTCAATATGCGCTTGGCAGCAGCCAAACGAACACCCCTCTCTCTCTCAGATTAGGTATACCCCTCTTGGGGGTGAGGCCGTCCCACTTTCTCCCCCAAAGACCCTCTTTTAGGTTAGGTATACCCCTTTGGGGGGTGAGGCCGTCCCGACTTCTCACCCAAAGAGGTTTTTGGGTGAGAAGTGGGTGGGTGGGTTTCATTGCAACTTGGGGGATAACTCCTCCCCCATAGTTGCATAACTTCTTGAAGCATTCACTCTCCCTTTGTTGCATAACCTCTTGCAACATTCCCCCCTCCCCATTTGTTGCATAACCTCTTGCGACATCTTTGCAACATTGATCAACAGTTGCAATTGCATTGCACCCTCTCCTTTTGCGCCCATGCTACTAAAAGCAATGGCATTTATGAAAACAAATTCTGGAAAACTGATAGAAAAGTGAATAAAGTTAATATGGCGTAAAAATCCAATCCAGATTTGCTCGCATATTTTAACGGTAAGCTTCAATCAGGGTTCCCTAGCCCCCTTTCTGTTTTCAACGCAATTGAGGCAACGCCTGGCGAAGTCATGAGCAACATTCGAGAGAACCCTGCTAACAACTCCACTAATGGAGTGGTGAATTCTTTTTTCAAGGTCCTGAAGACTAATTGCATATACTTCCGTCTTCACAAAGCCCAAGAAAAAGAAATCCACAAGGCTTGAGGTCAGGTGAACGAGTGTCTCAACTCAGAGGTGCCCTTAGGCTGATCCATCGATCAGAAAAGGTTCGGTTGAGAACTCACGGACTGGAGTTGCATCGTGTGAAGGAGCTCTATCTTGTTAAAAATTTGTTTCTTTAGCATTTGGAATCAATGTGCAGTTTGGGAAGAAAGAACGTCTTAAGTGCTCATCGTTAATTTTTACCATTAACATTTTCAGTCGTACCAATAGGCCCATTGATGAAGAACGGGCCTAGACTCCAAACAGTTGATATGACGCACCACACACTGAAGTCTTGGGAAGTCTTTACTTGCTTTCTTAAATTTCAGGAGGGTTCTTCTTTCCCAGGCTCTCTCTGGCTAGCCTAGAAGACCTCGATTTTCTCAACATTTTCTTCTGTGCGCGCAGAACGTGACTGGCCTGAACAAAGTTCATCCAACACAGAATCAATTTCTCAAATCTTTCGATGGATGAAGTAAATGGTCGCTTTACTACATGGGGGCAGTTTGGCCAAAAGAGTAAGTCCGTAGTTGGGGAGCTCTGCACGTCCTGCAAAATCGTGATTTTACATCTCTCATGTTTTTCACCTATGTTCATAGCCACATAAAGAAAAACTTGGGTTATACAAAACGTTGATAATTGTTTTTCCAAACCACTTTGGGTGAAATACCTGTTATACATGCGAAAAGATAACTTTAAAAACTGTAAAGTAATTTTCAAATTACCAGATATATATATATATATATATATATATATATATATATATATATTAGGGTGGGGTGAAACGCAATTCTTTGTGGAATATTTATTTGCTTCACCCATAATTTGCTGTATTGGGTTCTAAGATGACAAAGTGATATAAAAGAAAAATCAATTTTGCCCAACTAGCGCATTTTTGAGAAAAACAAAATGGCCGCTAGTCAAACATATAAATGCTTATAACTTGAAAAATATGCATCTAATTAAAAGACACTATAGAATAAAAATGATTAAAAATAAAAACATACATTAGAAAGTGCCCTTTTATAAATTTTCTCAATTTTAAATTTTATCAAATTTACCTCGGTAAATATCACAAATAAATCACTTTTTTCTAAATAAATGAAAAATTCTTTGATGACCGAAGTATATTACTTTGATAATAGTTAATAACCTTATATAATTTTGAATATTCAAACTATAATCTACAAGAACACTAATCAACGAGAGAAATTATTGACATTTTATTACCACAATTGCAGAAACATATAATCAATACACTTCCAAAAAGATCCCTTTTCAAAAATCGTGAAGTGTTTGCTTTTATGAAATTTTGGTGAATTATTTCAGTCTCTAATTAAAAGCTAATTATCAAAAAGTGAAGTAATTTCTTTCTTGGTTTCCATACATGGCAGCAAAACGAGACCTAATTCTTGCGCTTATAAATCCATCACGGGATTCTTGGGAATATACAGATGAGGCTGCATCGGTGACAAGTTTTATTGCCCTCTCGACACTTTGTGAATGAAGTGGATAATTGGGTAGGCACAGTTTTTTTAGTAAATAATATCATCCCATGCGTTTGCGTTGAAATTTATTTCAGGAACCTTAAATTCTCTGAGTTTGGACACATTTTCCGTCTTTGTTCTAATGTTCATGATGAAATCAACTGCTCTGTTTCGTTTTTGTTCTGATGTATCAGATAACATTGCTATCAGAACATTTTCGCAATGAGCAAAATATGCGTTTCTAGCAATGTAAGGCTTCACTACATTCTGAACATCCTTTGGAAGAAGATGAAATCTTTTAATTGCTCCAAATATGTGATGTGGTCCATTCCATATATACGGTCTACTCTTGATATCGAACCAGCTTGGTCCATAATTTGTAACAATGAAGAAAATGATTGAATAAAGAGCCAATGAAGGAGTTTTTTCTGCATTGTACACTGTAGTGTACAGGCGGCAGACACGATTTGCCATCGAGAATGGTTCAGTGGTCCGGGTTTTGTATTTTCCAAATCTTTTGGGACATTCCCAGGTCTTATAGCCACAATAATTTTGTACAAATACTGTTGATCTTGGCTAAGATCATCGATAACCTCTTCTGATATGTATGTTAAATCAATGCCTTCTCTAATTGGTTTGAAATTGACTGCACGCATTTTTTCACATTCTTTCAGTGCTACTCCGATTTTTCCAGTGAAACATGTTAGACCTTTTGTTTTACTATCAAAATGTTCAAATAAGTGTCGAAGGGGAAGTTCATTTGTATGCAGCATACAAATGCTCCATTGTAACGGTTTCTTTAGTTTTTCTTCTATGAGGTGGATGATCCCACCCTTGGCACCTGTGTTGGTATTTGTACTGTCACATCCTATGAGACGAATGCTCTCATTAATAGCTGACTCTTGAAAGAAGGAGAACAAACTATCAGCTATATCTTAAGCTTTACCAGAAGAAGGAACTACATTGGTTAAATATTCATTTCCTGGCTCAGACACCAAAACATAGTGTTCCTCTCTAATGGAGTCTCCGTACCATTTGTTTCCTTTCTTCACCTAAGTCTTGTCCTTTCTTCCGTCAAAAAATATAGCAGATATGACAGCAGGATTAGCTTTAGATAGATAGATAGAATAACTTTTATTAATAATAATAAAATAAATAAATTTTTTCAATTTACAATGACATGAATAATTGTGAAGCTCGACTATTTATTTTATTTAATTTGGCCCTTAAACTTTAGGCTTTACTGGGCTCTTATTAAAAATAAGCAGCTAGTTGTTATAAATTAATAATAATAAATAAATAAATAAGTAAATAAGTATTATTAATAGTTAAAACATGTATTACAATATTAAACAATATTAATGGACAATATTAAACAATATTAGTGGACATTAATCCTAGATTTTTGTTAGAGTGCCATTATTAATCGGGATTTCAACTTGGTTTTAAACAAATTTAATGCACAATATTTTTTATATCGGCATGCAAGTCATTCCATAGTTTCAATCCAATGAAAATGGGTAGTTTTTGAGATGAAGACAATCTAAATTGAGGTATAACAAGCCTTGATCTATTTCTCGTCTGATTCAGTGGATTTCTTGATGAGTTACAAAATATCTGTTTACCCATTGCAAATTAAAGATTTTGTTCTTACACTTGTAAATAAAAATAAAATGTGCCAGTTTGGTTATATCGTTGAGCTTTAGTAGGTTTAGCTCTTTAAATAATGCACTAGAGTGATCAAGGAAATCAGCATCAGATAATAACCTTATTGCTCGTTTTTGGATGACAAAGATACCAGTAGTATAGCCGCAAAAGGGGAGAGTGCAGGAATGTTGCAGGTTATTATGTAATGTTGCAAAGGGGGTGGGGGTTGTTGCAAAGGAGGGAAAGGGGGTTGTTGCAAAGGGGCTGTTGCAAAGGGGGGTAGGGGTTGTGCAAATGGGGTTGTTGCAAAGGGGGGTGGGGGGAAACTTGGAGGCGGCGTTATCCCCCAAGAGAAAGGAGGAGGAGGAGAGAAGAGGAGAGGAGAGGTGTTCACCTGGCAGGAGGAGCCAAGTGCACACTAAGACTTCCAGCCGGGCTGGCCTTGTTTTATAGGCTCCTAATCAGCCAGAATCAGCCAGAATCAGCCAGTTGGCTGAGCCAAGGGGGGGGAGAGACGCCTGAAGGAGAGAGAGAGAGACAGCTGAAGGAGAGAGAGCTGAAGAAGAGAGAGATGCCTGTAGGAGGGAGACGCTTGAAGAAGAGAGAGATCCCTGTAGGAGGGAGAGACGCCTGAAGGAGAGAGGATAGGTACACATGCAGGAGTACTCATGCTGGAGGTACACACACACATACGCACACATGCAGGAGTACACATGCAGTAGGTACACATGCTGGAGGTACACGCACACATGCAGGAGTACAAATGCTGGATGTACACATGCTGGAGGCAAACATGCAGGAGAGAGAGACATCTGAAGGAGGAAGATACATGCAGGAGAGAGAGAGAGAGAGAGAGGAGAGAGAGAGAGAGAGACACCTGAAGGACAGAGTGGAGTTCTCCCCCAATTTATTTTCGTTTCCCTAACCTAAGAGGCCACTATGGGGTTTACCAAAGGGCCAGAAATAGAAGGAGCAGAGCTCCTTACTCGGCCGGAGCCGAGGGGGGAATGGATCTTCACCAGCTTCGCGATCTTTTATAATCCTCTATTCTGGCTGAGTTGCCAGATAGCGCAAGGTATTCCAGATAGCGCCATGTGTCCCATTAATCGTGTAACACATATATGACGGCTGTTATTCCAAATGTACTTGTATATATAATAAACTAATGAATCATATAAAATACCACAATATATATTTATATGGTTATACAAGATTCAACCGTATAAAATAACACAAGCGCCTCTTTCATTACGCGTTAATAGAATTAGTAAAGTTACCCAATAAATAAATCGTTAGACAGAAAACGAATTTTTATAAGGGTTACCCAACTAATTATGCACCAATCAATAAATAAATAATAGCAAACGTGAATAAAGAGTTCCAATTCAATGGGTAACTATATCGACATAAGCTTGTTATTATTGTAACGTTTGCTCCCAATATAAATTTTCCTAAATAACAGTAAAACCAATTAATTGAAATCATTTAAATAATTACGATACAATTCCACCAAACGAGATGAAAACTTATGAAACATATAGCCTCATTCCTGCGACGAAAAAAATGAAAAATGACGTAAAATAAAGAAATTATTCATTTGGATTTGCCCAAGCCACTATAGCGGGGTCGAATCGTGTCTCTAGGGACACGATTCGAACGAAAAAGGTCTCTAGGGACCTTTTTCGGGTCGAGGGATTATCCTTCTACAAGCTATTCGAGCAGAAATCACCACTGACTCCAGATATTAATTTATCATTGTTATTACTTCTACAAATATTTACGCGTATTTTAAAATATAATTTGAAGCCAATTAAATTCTACTTATTAATAAATAACTTTTTACACACAAACTACATCTTAACTGCAAACACCTTGCACATCTATTCTTATTATCATTATTATTATTATTTCTACAATGAAACGGGGTCGGGCCGAAGAACGGGTGAGAGATCTCCCCCCAATATATATATATATATATATATATATATAAATTGAATTTACCGTGGTACACCATGTTTGGCAAACGCTTTAGTGGTGCAAGCCTCATTTACTGATGCATATTATATATATATATAATATATATATATATATGCTACACACAGACCGTGCATGGAACAAGGAACTCTTCTGGAATAATTAAATCCACTGTAGTCCGAGTAAGTAATGACAAATACCGCCTCGGTGGTGTAGTGGTTAGCGTCGCGGACTAGGAATCCATCGCCAGGGTTCGAGACCCGACGGCAGCCGGCGCGCAGCAAAGCCCAGCTGTTCATCCTTCCACACAATAAAGAAAGTGGTTGGTAGATAAATGGGTACCCTAGGAGGCCTAGTGGTCAAGACGCTGGGCTGCTGATGGGTCGTGGTTCGGAATCCACGTTAAACTGTAGGTCTAAGTGGAGTGAAAAGCTTGACCTTCGTCAGAATGAACAATTCGGGCGGAAGCTAACCAAAGGTTAGCCCGACGCGGGCAACGGGTCACTCGCAAAGAGAATTTAATCATTGGTAAACTTCCTTCCAGACCACTCTTTCTATATATATATATATATATATATAGAAAGAGAGCGAGAGTTTTGTTCAATAAATAATAATCGAAAAAAACATCATAATGCACGATTTTCTATGTAGCAATACTAATTAACTCTTTCTCGCCTACGGCGGTGCAAGAACGTGCACTCGCTCGTAAATTAGACCTCCAGTTTAACATGGGTTCAGAAATACATCTCGTCGATGGGGTTCGTTGCTTGCTCTACCACATGGACTTTTATATGTAAGAGACCTAACCTAACCTACGAAATACATCTCGTCAGGGCCGATCCTAGAGCCATATCTAGCAATGGAAATGAGCGCGATGTGTCGTTAAATACGTGATTTAAAATAACAGGACCATTTTACCCGAGACAGTAGTATATCCGAAAAACATCGTAATGCACGATTTTTTCTATGTAGCAATAATAATTAACTCTTTCAAATACGTGATTTAAAATAACAGGACCATTTGACCCGAGGCAGTAGTATATCCGAAAAACATCGTAATGCACGATTTTTTCTATGTAGCAATAATGATTAACTCTTTCAAATACGTGATTTAAAATAACAGGATCATTTAACCCGAGGCAGTAGTATGCCCGAAAAACATCGTATAACCTAACTATAATTTGCAACTATAGTTTACCTTGACTTTCATATGCTTCTATCCTGTTTTATTAATAAAGATTTTTAACTTTTAATAACGTATGAATAAAGATTTTTAACATTTAATTTTATTTTATATTATTCATGCCACGCCGCCTTAGACCACAGCTTAACGTTGAAACCGAATGTTCTTTTTAAAATATAATTAGGATATAATTTCTTTATTATAAAATAAGTTAACAATTATGTTAACAAACAATACTAATAATTTGTAAGTAAAAAATATAATATAAGGGACTACCATAGAAATGTAAGTGCCTATAATTCGATTTTATATATATGTTACTCGTCCGGTCTCGTTATAGCGGATTGGTACACGTCATAGCTCCACCCAGCTACATCGGCAGCCAATCACGACGGACATCTGGTCTTTTGGGCGGAGCTTGGCGAATGTGCATATAAAAGGGGATATTTTCAGTTGGGAGTAACAGTAGCTATTTTCGCATCAGTGAATAATCAACCATGGACCTGTACGTCTCCCCAGACTTGTATGAAGAACGTGATACTGCAGCATTAACCACAATTAGTCTTTTCAATGCGGCTGATTGTGGCGAACTATTTTCGACGCAAACCGTAGAAGATATTTGCAGTGACGCTCCTTACAATCCGCGCAAGGGACTACCATAGAAATGTAAGTGTCCATAATTCGATTTTATATATATACGGAGAGTTGTAGTATTTCGTCAAATAGATACTAGTCAAAAATGTCAATCAATGTTATTTCCCATCATGCTAAAATCGAAATTGCTAATCGAATCAAAGATATCTTCACATAATGGAGATCTGTCTCTCTGTATACTGTATATGTTTTCCTTTAAGGTCCGATGAGGATTTGACACGAGTTATACAATCTTTTGAAGGGAATACGGATGATATACTGATCAGTCAGCAGTGTCACACATCCTCCACCATGGACCTGTACGTCTCCCCAGACTTGTATGAAGAACGTGATACTGCAGCATTAACCACAATTAGTCTTTTCAATGCGGCTGATTGTGGCGAACTATTTTCGACGCAAACCGTAGAAGATATTTGCAGTGACGCTCCTTACAATCCGACGCAAGGGACTACCATAGAAATGTAAGTGTCCATAATTCGATTTTATATATATACGGAGAGTTGTAGTATTCGTCAAATAGATACTAGTAAAAAATGTCAATCATGTTATTTCCCCATTATGCTAAAATCGAAATTTTTATGGCGTTCACTCCTCGAACCAAAGATATCTTCACATAATGGGGATCTGCTGTCTGTATACTCTGTATATGTTTTCCTTTAAGGTCCGATGAGGATTTGACACGAGTTATACAATCTTTGAAGGGAATACGGATGATATACTAATCAGTCAACAATGTCAAATAATGTAAGTGTTTTCGATCTTTTTGGGATAAGAAGACACAATATTTTCATAAATTTATTAAATGAAAGAAATCAGTACAATAAACGAATATACAAATATACGAACAAAAACATTATAATATACAACGAGTACGTACAATTGGAAAACGGTTTTTTATCTGTCTGCATACCATTTCATCGTTTCGGTGAGTGTGACACGGGTCAAATAAATTTAAAAAATTTATAAATTCTTTATCATTGACATATGCATGAGAAATGAGACACAGTACATTCCGCAAACATTAGTAAAATATCCCTGCATACGAAATGGGTTCCATACAACTTCGGGAATATGTAACTGAGCGAGAAATTTTACAATAATAGGGTCACTCCAGGGTTGAGTACCGAGTGAATCAAAATAGTACAGGCGCTGTCTATTTTTAAAATAGACAGCGATCCAGTGAATCCCTTCATTACCGATGATGTCTGTTCACAATAAGACTACCGCATTCTCGCGTACTTGGCAAACACTCAAATTTTTTCCCTCTCTTCGCAAACACGCCGATAAATTTGGAACGTGTGACTCGCTCCATTACTTTCTGAAGTGTATTAGCATCCATTTTAAAAGTCAGTGATAACGCTTCTAAATCTATCTACTTCTATTAGGGCTTGCGATTCGAGATATACTAGTACACTAATAGGAGCGTCTATAGGCTTGGCGAATTCCAGCCGCACTGAGATGTTACCGCTCTGCTGTGGTGTTAAATGGGTATTTACGCTAGCAGATAAGTCAGGTGTAATGTCAAACGGATAAAGGTTAAATTGATCAATGAATTCTTCCTGCGTTACCCCATTACCAAGCTCATCACAATCACCTGCAATATGGGTCAGATTACTATAGGCTCTGGCACAAAGAGGTAACACAGCGTCTGATGAATAGTCCGTACCCATTGTTCCACCCAAAGCAGTGCCATTAACGTATAGAGTTATATTTTTAAGTCCGAAATTCTCGAATTTAAAGGCACTCTTTTTATATTTTCCATTCACCGAAGCGTGGTCCTGCATGCCGATTAATATCCTTTTAGGAAGATTTCCCAGGGCAATGTTTTCTATCTGCTTCGATGCCAACCCTGCAGGAACCGTATATAGTTTGATCTGCACTCTGTTAATAGGATATTTCACTGTAGCGTTTAGTAAATTTTTCTCAATTTCTAGTTGTTTTGGTGAACTTAATTTCACTCGCCGTACGCGGAGGTATGTGTCCATAATGTGAACCACAACGGACTTTGCGCCCTCTTCTTGATTCGCATCCAGATTTAAGCAGATCTCAGGACTCGTGCGGGTGAGCTTTATTTTCATATCCACCCCGTTCACAAGCAACTTCTCCTGGAAAGTGAAATCTGTGTGCAACCGTCCAAAACACTCGTATATTTTCTTTTTAGAATTTTTAAATTTGTCCTTTATACTATTTTCATCTTTAGTTTGATAATATCCCTCCGCACTTAAAAAGGTAGCCTTCGCTTCTTTGGAAAAGTTGAGGACATTTTCCAAATAGGCTCGTAGATGATAGTACCCCGTGCCTGCCGATATGTTGGTCTGATTTAAATATACGTCACACTGGTTGAATATGGCGTGCAGAAAGTTTGTTTCAGGGTATACAGCATATTTGTCATCGCAGGCCGTTCCATCAGAATGGGCTATACGTAGCTTAGCGTACATGTGCACACAGCTTGGATCAAAAAAGTAAGGACCTGAGCTGGGTATCACGAATTCTATAGGTGCACTCGGGGAACTAATTGTGTTTAAAGGGTTAATTGTAATAAAGTCACTGTGCTCAATAGAAACTTGGGTTGGCGGGAGCTCAAAAAAGGACAGCTCCGACTTACAGCATTGTGAACTACATGGGTGGATGAAGCGTGCCATGGCGAAATAGTGACTCCTCTCTCGACAAGTGGTAAACAAACTATGATTCATGAGATCAATATCCTTAGCTTATATCAGTCAAAAAAGTGGTCAACCATAGGTTTCATTCGCTTACAGCATTTCTTTTTTGATAGCCTTTTACGTTTAATACCACGTGACCCTTCTTCTTCCGGGGAGCCTTCTTCTTCCCGCCACCACGCATTTTTCTCTTTGCATCTTTGATGATTTCGTTCCGTGTACGCTTTAAATGTTTTTTTAGGCTTCTTTAGGTTTAGCCCCGGCCAATATGTCTTCTGCAGTGTTAAGGCCTGATTGTAGCGCTTTCCTTCCAAGGTATCTGGCACCCCTCTTCAGCAAAGGAACAGCCGTACGTAGTATGGATGAAAAAATGGATCCAAGTCCACTACCGCGCTGGTATCGCATCCCTCGATAGACGGTGAAAGGCTTTCTATCCATTATAACTCAGTGCGTCGAAAGTGTAGCTTCACTGTTAAGCTCCCGTTACCGAATGGGAAGTTTTCGCCCTCAATCGTTCTTATATATATTGTGATATTGGTTATTAAATTAGTTGCGACATTCACATAATGGGGTCTGTCATATGTAATACTCAAACTCCTTCCTCTATGGTTGGGGATGTGAGCAATGCGCAGCAGGCGTGCCTGGGTATCCCCAACAAACTGGTGCTCCACTATATTACTGTAAATATAGCACATGTCTGGGGACCTTTCAGCCAATTTCTCCATCTTCAATTGATACATTAATCTGGACAAGTTATACTGTGTCTCGTGAAATGTGTCTCTTTGGAAGGCTGCGCTATATCGGCCGTTGGTTAGAATTTTGAACTTTCTATGTTCTTTAAGACATCTGTTAGTCTTTGATTTTAGGATTAGTGTATGTGCAGGGTTGTTTACGATTTCATATACTAAATCATTCGTAAGGTTTGAGTTTCTTAAACTTACGTTTAAGCCTCTCACAACATCCTCGGCCGAACCATATTGACCCGGCCCTAGTCTTACTTCTGTACTGTAATACCGTGCAATCTTAGTCCAAGCGATGCGCATAGTTTCATCCATAGCTACCCCAGCTTTTTCACACTCGTCAATGTCTCTAAGAATCGTAAAAACGGTTTCTTCATGTTCAATATTTAAAAAGACGGTGTCCAGCTGAATTTCGCATATCCCCACCTCATACGAATCACGACCCAATTCAATGTGCCCATGGAGTTCTGTTACAAAGTTGGCTAGCGTGTTGTTAGGGTGTACAGACAGGGACGAGGAGGACGGGAGTGTGACGTAGAAATGGTTAGGAGCCATGTTGCATACTATTTAAGCTTCATTATTGCATCAGCTTTTATATAGGTGTTGAAGCTTTCTGGGTACCCTAGCCATTTCACCAGGTACATTTTTCTCCTTCCTGAACCTTTGCTTCCTAAAATTTTCTCAATTTTAAACACATTTTTTTCTAAATTAAACGCAACTTTCTGCAATTCCTCGCGGTAAAAGCCTCCTGAGATTTCTTCCCCATTCAAATCTTCAATGTAATACATCATTATCACACCTTTAGGTCTCACAGCCCTAACTTTAAAAATCTCGCGTGTCCATCCTTGCTCAAAACCCTTTGCGAATTTATTCCCCGAACGCGACAGCCTTACATAATCATTGATTTTGAAGCGCACAGAGTGTGGTGGTGGTGGTGGTGGTGGTCCATCTCTTCTCGGGAGCGTACCTCTTTCTAAAACTTCGTTAGGTGTTGCCCCAATCGTGCGATGGTGTGAGCGGTTGTAGGATGATGCCAATGGTTCCAGAATGTCTAGAAATCTGTATGTGTTTTTATGTGTAAAATAACGGTGCATGCGTTCCTTTATGGTGCGCTGAACTCTTTCAGCTAAAGAAGCCTTATGTATAGAATTGGTTGTGTAATAGCTGATATTAAACTCTGTCAACATATTCTGAAAAGCACGGCCTATAAACTCCTTCCCCATATCCGTACAAAAATAGCCAGGAACCCTGTTTTCTTTTAACATTAGCGTTTTGGTGGCTTTAGCAACTGTTTCAGGTGATTTATTTTTCAGAGGAACTAGCCACAGATATCTAGAGAATACGTCTATTATGAATAGAATGTAGCGGTAACCATCGTTATACACAGAATATCTTTGCATGTCTGTTAAATCTGCTTGCCAAATAGAATCAATCGAGGAAGCCGTTGTCTTGGCTGTTTTAAACCTTTTTCTCACAGGCTTATGAAGCGTATAAGCGTCCTGCTCCCTCAAAAATCTTTCAACATCTTTTTTTCCTACTCCGTAAACGTGCAGTCTATCTACGCCGCCGTAAGAGGATGGGGTAGAAATGTCATAATAACGTTTAGTTAATACGTTAGCCATTTGCGTATTTTAGAGGCAGGTGGGTAGGGTTGGTTTAACCTCTTCTTCTCCTCTTGAAAGGTGTTACCGCAGGGGGTGACGGCGTCTTCAATTGTGCCACAGACGTTGCGTGTTCCAAGTCTTTTAACCTGTTCAGATTTCCTATCAACGTTTTAGGGACATTTATTTGTTGTAGTCTTGCTTTAATATGCTTCCATCCTGATGGTGATGGCCTATCCCACTTTCTCACCAGATCATGGACAATGTCTACGATATTCGATCCCTGTACCTTTGATCCTTCCACAATGATCTCCCCTGTATCGGTCCATTGTATGGCGGGATCCTCATTCAATAGATTATAAAGACTTAAGCCTTTACTCCTCAATGTAAGTGGGAGGGTATTTTTTAATACATGTTCGATATGTTGTGTGGCTAATCTTTTTGGTTGATCAGCTGTATCGTCGGGTACAGGTCCTATGTCGCCATCGTCCCCCGTGCTGTGCCTAATAACCACAGGAATCTCCGTAGGGCTCTTATAATTTTCGTACTCGTGAAGAAATTTCTGCAGAGCTTCTTGGTATAAGATTCTTTTCTCATCAGGTGTTTTTTCACTGTTTAATGGGCTAACAATTCGCTTTCCATTCTTTTAAGTCTGCTTTTACGGGGATCTAGATCCGTATCTCTTTGCAGTGAAGCGTACACCTCGTGGGGAATCACTACCACTTTCTTCATTATATTAATCTAGTCAGTAAAGGGCCCAAAACTGAAAATAAGATGGGGAGAAATGACCCTCCTGTTTGCACAATAACTCGTTTTTCTTCGCTACAGTTTGACTTTTACGAGCGAGTGTACGTATTATGTTCTTGTAGCGGCGTAGGCGAGCCTTCTGATGGGTTTTCATTGATACATTGCAATTTATAACGTTAAGACAGATTTCACAGATGCATTTTAAAAAGTCGGCGTCGATATTTTTAATAAACATCTGCTGCATTGCCCGGGGCAGTCGATGATAGATTTTATTAATTCATGGTATTTCTTTAGTCTCTTTGTCATTCTGGAATATACACCGTTTCAGGCTCGTTTGGAAATATATTCGTTCGCAGAAGCACTCTAAACGTGTTTCGCGGATGAAGGTCGCAAAGCAAATATCCGTAACGCGTGCTTGTAGCTTCTTTATAAACTTCCAAAAACTCCTTACGCTGATTCGGGAACATTTGATTGGCTAATACCCCAATTTGTGATACATCTCTACGTTGCGCGAATAAGACTAGATATTGCGTATTTAACGACACATCGCGCATGTATCTATTTTTGAAAAATAGATTCTGATTGATGAAGAACACGCTTATGTTAAGATGGTGGGAGTATACTGTAAATGTCTCGGCAAACGTTTATCCATCTCCAACATGAGATCGTCAATTACAATGATTGTATGTTCAGTTCCCTTTAGCGAATTAACGTCATATACACCTTTGTGGAACAAAATATCATCTTGGTACTCGTTGAACACTGATTGATACGTCGAATAGCACCATATAACTTTATGCACAAATTTCGAAACATCTCTCCCTTTTCTTTAATGATTTTAAGCATAAACACAGTTTTACCACATCCTGTAGGTCCAGATATAATACATGTGGATGGGCTCGTGAATCTGAATTTTTCTACAGAGTCCATTTCTAACACGTCACACACTCCTAAGTGGGTCATTTACAAAATATTACAAATTTTGAGTGCTGATCCTTATATTTCTTCTCCCACAGAACCGACGATGAGGTAGAGCAACCTATCATTACGGATGACGATGACAGTGTAGTTGTGATCTCCTCCCCTGAACCCTCACCAGCGATACAGGTTGCACGTCCAAAGCGGAGGTATGAGAACCCCACATCAGGTATAAAGCGACCGAAATACGCACCTGTTGCAGCAGACCCCCAACCCTCAACCTCTTACGCAACAAACCTCCCCAGCAGCAGCACCTAATATACCCCCTTATTCCGCCCCCCGTTCTGTTAAGTCTACAATAATAGAGCCCCAACCCTCCTACGCAACAGGGCCCCATCAGCAGCGCCTAATATATCCACTAATTCCGCCCCCCGTTCTGTTGAGGATGTTATTACGTTCGAGTTAGTGCGATCCGCAGCCCCCACCCCCGCCTTGACTAGAAATCGGTATAGAGTCAGGGTCGACCCTAGAGTCATGTATAGCAATGGAATTGAGCGCGGGATACGCAGGGTAGTACAGCATATTATAGAGTTTGCTCTTCAGAATCGCGACGAGCGTGAGGTCAGGACGAGTCTGTCCTTTGGGTTCGGGTCAGATGACAGTGATGTAGACGATTATTGGGTGATAGTACCGTTTAGACGTTTGGCTGCTGAAGATGTAGAATATATATTAGGGCGTATAATGCAAGCCGTCCAAAGTAGCATAGCCTTCAATATGGACAACTTCACGGTAAATATTGACCGTGTATTCCGTGTTGCGGGTCATAGTGCCATACCGTACACTCTTAACTTCAATTCTCCAACTATTTACCGAAGGCATATAAACGTCGATCGTGGTTGCGTTGCTTTATAGCAGTACTCTTATCACGTATGTTTACTGTACAAATACACGGACTCAAAAAATTTGGCTGCCTACGATCGTTGAGCGTGCCCGTAAACTAGCTGTAGACTGTGAACTTGAATTTGACTGTAATATGGGTCCTGAAGAGCTGAGAAATGTAGAACAGGAAATGAATGTGCGCATAGTTATATTTGGTTTGGATGATCGCCGCCGGACTGTGTATGTTTTTAAAAGCTGTGTGAGAGATCGTACAAGGCCCTACTTATTTTAGGATTGTCAGGAACAACGTATCTCCCCATCCGTAATATAAGGGGGCTTTACGCGAGTTATGACAAAAGTCGAAAATATGGGAGACATCATGATTTGTGTAAGGGGTGCCTCGAGTTTGCGGATGATATAGTGAGACATTGTAAAGAATGTCACATGGTATGTGAGCAGTGTAAAAGCACCAAATGTGAAAGCCGTGTAGTTGAGAAGAGAGACTGTGATGTGTGTAGACGCACATTTTTCAATAATAGCTGCTTTGATCTCCATAAATCAATTGGTACGTGCAGGAAAATGAGAATCTGTGAATGTGGTATGTTTCACACAATGGATAATTGGGGAAAATTTAAGCACAAGTGCGACGTAATTCACTGTCCTACATGCCAGGAGGAATATAAGGCGGATGGAGTAAAGCGTGTGTGTTATATGAAAGATGCTAAGCCTAAAAATAACCCTTGTATAACTGTGTACTACGATATAGAAACATATACGAACGCTGAAACCAAAGAGGTAATTCCACATTTACTTGTGAGCCAGACCATCTGTGATGAGTGTATGGGTATCGAATGTGACGAGTGCCCCAAATGCGGTAAACGGACAAACGTTTTAAAACGAATGTCGGCGATAGTCCTGTGAAAACTATTTGTGTCCTATATTGTCAAGTTAGCCGACAAGTTCAAAAAAATGACTGTGTATATTCTCGCCCATAACGGGGCAAAGTTTGACACGCAGTTCCTTTATAAGGAGTTGCTTGAACACGAATCCTCTGAGATATTTACAGGTGATCCATTGAAAAGAGGCAACAAATTAATACAGATGCAGATAAGAGGCAATGTACAATTTAAAGATACTTTATTATTCACACCTTGTAAATTAGCAAAGCTACCCAAGGTGATGGGAGTAGCAGCTGAAGTTTCCAAAGGATACTTCCCATACACTTTCCTCACCAGCGAGACTTTAAACTACGTAGGCCCACACCCCCCAAACATTATTTTGACTGCATGGATGAACGTGAAGACTTTGATCGATACTACGACAGTTTTAATGAAAGTAACCCTTATAATATAGCTGATGAATGTGAGCGTTATTGCGTGAATGATGTGCGCGTGCTTAGAGTATGTTTCCAGGCCTTTAGAAGTATGTACATAGCCCGTTTCAAATGCGATCCACTGCAAGTCGCAACCACCATCGCATCATTATGTTTTACGGTGTTCAAGAATAACTTCATGCCTAAAGACACCTTAGCCATTATTCACCGAAACAACCCCCGCAGTTACGGACACAAGGCTATTTACTGGCTCATACACCTGCAGCAACAAACAGGTGTATACATAAAGCACGCCCGCAACACGGGTGAAGTACCCATTAAGATTAATGGACGTGTTTTTTGGGTTGATGGGTTAAGTGAAAACCGTGTCACTGGTGTGAAGACTGTGTACTCCTTTAACGGTTGCTGGTGGCATGGATGCCCCCGTCCTGAGTGCGGAGTCACCGGAGATATCAACGGTAGGTCTCCTGCCGACTGTCTTGCATCGACCCGCACCCGCGATCAACTTATAGGATCACAGTTCACTCACAAAGTCTTGTGGGAGCATGAATATGATGCACGGATGGAGACAGACGATGTATACCGTGAGGAAATAAAAACGATCAAGCGTTCAATGGTGCTGGATCCTCTCAAATGTGGTGATAGCTTGTTTGGAGGACGTACAAATCCTTTCAGACTATACTTCCACCTACGGAGGGCGTGAAGCTCCATTACTACGATTTCTGTTCTTTATACCCATACGTGATGAAGAGCAATCCGTACCCCGTGGGCGCTCCTGAGAAACTGGTGGGGCCTAGCTACCATCCATCAATGAATTTTCAAAAAATTTGAATGATCATTACTTTGGGCTCTCTTTCGTAGACGTACTCCCCCCACGCAATTTATGGATGCCGATCTTACCTGTCGTTATCGACGACAAGCTCATGTTTCCCCTGTGCGTGAAGTGCGCGGAAGAGGATAACGGCGAATGTAACCATATACCCCACCAGCGTAAGATCAGAGGCGTATATACAAGTCCTGAGCTGGCCCTAGCCGTACGCCATGGTTATAGAATACTGAAGATACACGAGGTGTGGAGGTTTCAGAAGCTCCCCAACCTTTTCACACCATATATAAACGCCTTTTTGAAGGATAAGGTTGAAGCATCAGGGTATCCGCGAGGAGTTGATACCGAAGATGAAAAGTCTGCCTATATTCAACGTTACCGCGACCGCGAAGGTATACAACTTGATCGTGTCCAAATTGTAAAGAATCCTGGCAAGCGCTTTAGTGCAAAATTGTGTCTAAACAGTCTATGGGGAAAATTTGCGCAGAATACCGGCAGAGGGAACATTCATTTGGCACAAAGTTATAGCGATGTCTGGGATTATGCCAATGCCCCCGATAAAGAGGTCATGGAGATCGTGAATGTAGGTAATACTTACGTAATAAAGTACAACAACACTGAATTTGCCACAGATACCTCAAGGGTTACAAACATACCTGTGGCGAGCTTCACAACAGCCTACGCCCGTATAAAACTTTGGGGTCTATTGCATTCTCTTGGGCGGAGAGTATTGTATGCCGATACAGATAGCGTGATATTCACAGAGAGGGAGGGTGATTACATGCCCGCTATTGGGGAGTTCCTCGGCGAGCTCACTGATGAGATCAAGGATGAGTATGGGGACGGTGCATACGCCGACTCTTTTATCTCAACAGGACCTAAGACTTATGGGGTACGGGTCAGGGTAGGGGATGAAATGAAATATATCGTGAAGGCAAAGGGTATTACGCTCAACCATGCGAATCGGGAGGTTGTTAACTTTGAGTCGTTGAAGGATCTAGTATGTTTGGAACCTCACCAACTAATTGTAGGCACCCACAATTTTCGGGCGCAGAAGCTGGGAGGCGTGAAGGAACTTAGGGGTACGATGGTGTGCCGTAACACCTATAGGAAACGTTACCAGTTACCTGGCACCTATGATACCGTACCCTTTGGATACCAATGATGCTTCTAACTCACACGTCTTGTATATAATCGTATCTATTTGTAAATATATATATATAATAACTTGAATATCTCGAATCGTATTTGTAAATATATGAATATCTCAATAAATCAAATAGCGTTTCACTTTCTCCTTTGTGTGTGTGTGTGTGTGTGTGTGTGTGTGTGTGTGTGTGTGTGTAGGTGAAAGTTCTAAGCTCCGCCCACTGCGTGAGTCATGCTACTATCTGGGAGTCCCTGCGTGGTCAGTCGACCGCAGTAAGCCCGAGAGATCAGACGTGTATTCAGATCAGACGTATATTGAAATGGCTACCTTTAATATTGCTTGCACAACGTTTATGAAATGGTATTCAGTAAAGTGTGAGGATGTGGTGGATACCGAAAAACTTCCTATTCCCCCCTCCTATGCCTCTTTTAAAGCCACATTGGATTGTGCGAAGTTCCAAGATGTACAAATACTCTACGGATGTTCTGGTGAGACTGTTGAAGGCTTTCGTTGCACAGACGATGTGCTGAAGTATGCTGCAGGGCTAAACTTTATAAAGTCTCACATACACCGTGAAGTAAAAGAAACAACGCGTGCAGAAGAGAAGCAGCAGGTATGGATAATGAGCCTTGTGGATGGGTGGTGTGACAAGCGGTATTACGTCATGCTACACCATGTCGATTACTCATACCCTACGTCTGAAAATGTGAATCTCGTGATCATGGACAATCTTAGGTGTTTTTATCACTATATTAACGTATATCATGATGAGGTTCATAGTGAGGTTGTGGCTAGTGCCATGCGTGAGTTTTTAATAGATTTTAGAGACGAGTATCGTTTGATGGGTAGAAAGGAAAAATATGAGCATATGTTCCTCTCAAATAGTGCGCCGGAGTGTGGAGATGATTATCGCCTAGTTCTTATCCAAAGTGCGTAGGCTGGTAGTGACGAAACGGAAAAACAAATATGTGCAACAATTCGAGTCGTACGAACATGCCCATTCACGTATCATCGAGTCAGACGCCCGTCGAACCGTTCCTGCCTGTGCCTCACACGGCTCATAGTTATCTCAGAGCTTGAACCGAGTAGACGTGCGCTCCTCGAATACGATGGAACTTCCTTTGAGCAGCATTCTCAACGCCTCGTACGATGTGTCCGTGACGAAATCGTTGCGCGTGTTCAGGCGTAATTCCGGTACCATTAGCTATGTACTGGAAACGGAATGTAGACCGACAAACAAACGGGTTTATTTAAGTATCGAGGAGATGAATAGAATCTTTGTGATAGTTGATAAGTGGTGTGAAGATCGTTATAAAATACCTGCTAACGTAGGTACAAGAAGAGAGCAGATTAGTGACGCGCCCTCATACGCCGTTGTATATACGTTGTGTATAAATAACGATCGGCCGTGCATTGATATAAGGCTTATGTGGAAGAATGCTTCTGATAGTAACGCTCTTATTCCTACGCGAAACCGTTTCATCCTCGACAGAATGTTTGAAATCGTCGGATTCCGTAAACTGAAACCTATATTAGACGCGCGTGTTACGGATATGCTTTATTTTGATACAGTTCTTGAATACGCATACACTGCTTTGCTCGATGGGTTTACCGAGTGTAGGACTGGTGAGAATGGTCTAGTGCTGGATGTTTATTTAAAAAGTTTAGACTCTTTGAAATACCATGAACTTTGGTACAAAGCAATTGATCGGTACAAGGCTGAGCTCACCTACACCGTTCACCCTGAAGAACTATTTCTTTATATAACGCGCAGTTGCCGTAACGATTTAGAAGATTATTTCAATTGCCGTTATGTTGAGTGAAGAGTTCACGATTGAAAAGCCCGAGTCAGTAGAAATAAACCCTCGATTGGAAAAGCATTCTTATAAACTTGTGTTTAATAATGTAGCTAACGATGAACTCTTTGTGCGTGCTTTTGATTGTATTCTAGACGTATTTAAAGATGACTTGCCAACCGGTTGTAAAGTGGGGACAAAAATAGTACTGAACGATATGAAAGCCATTCATATCGAATACAGGTTTCCCTATACTTTAAGCGGTGAAATATTATTAAGCCGCATAGACTGCGTAATGCAGAGCAATAATGATGTAATTGTAAACTCGATTAAGACCGAGTTTAGTATTTTTAAAAAAAGTGAATTGTATATATATTTGCTTGACGATTATACGCATATTTCTATTGATTTGTGTTTATATATATATATATATATTTTGCTTGATATTTCTCCTGTACTGTTATGTACATATTGAAGTGTATATGAAATGTATATTTTATTTTATATATCACCATAATTGTGTGTGTGTATATTTCTCCTGTACTGTTATGTACATATTGAAATGTATATGAAATGTATATTTATTTGAAATGTATATTTATTTTATATATAATTATGTGTATATATTTCTGTTATGTACATATTGAAATGTATATGAAATGTATATTTTATTTTATATATATATATATATCCATAATTGTGTATATATTTCTGTTATATGCATATTCCTCAAATGTATATTTATTTGAAATGTATATTTTATTTTATATATATATATATATATCCATAATTGTGTGTATATATTTCTGTTATACACATATTCCTCAAATGTATATTTATTTTCTATATATTTATAAAAAAGAATGATGCAATGTTGTTTATTGTTATGCCTTCTACCACCGGTATTCTAATAATGTATACAACAGGTATCTGGCAATATTTAAGCCTTCTAAGCCAACTGGCTGATTAGGAGTCTATAATAGTGTATACAATGGTATCTGGCAACTCTGTCTTCGGAATACATGGAGCTATCTGGCAACTCAGCCAACTGGCTGATTAGGCGTATATAATAATAATGTATGCAATAATACTGCTAAAAAGAGGTATCTGACAACCATTTACAGCCAACTGGCTGATTAGGAGTCTATAATAATAATGTATGCAATAATACTGCTAAAAAGAGGTATCTGACAACTCAGCCAACTGGCTGATTAGGCGTATATAATAATAATAATGTATGCAATAATACTGCTAAAAAGAGGTATCTGACAACCATTTACAGCCAACTGGCTGATTAGGAGTCTATAATAATAATGTATACAATGGTATCTGACAACTCTGTCTTCGGAATACATGGCGCTATCTGGCAACTCAGCCAACTGGCTGATTAGGCGTATATAATAATAATGTATGCAATAATACTGCTAAAAAGAGGTATCTGACAACCAGCCAACTGGCTGATTAGGAGTCTATAATAATGTATACAATGGTATCGCGGTATCTGGCAACTCAAGCCATTTACGCCAACTGGCTGATTAGGAGCCTATAAAACAACGCCAGCCCGGCTGGAAGTCTTAATGTGCACTTGGCTCCTGCCAAGTGAACACCTCTCCTCCTTTCTCTCCTCCTTTCTTTCTCTTGGGGGATAACGCCGCCTCCAAGTTTCCCCCCCTTTGCAACAACCCCCTTTGCAACAACCCCCACCCCCTTTGCAACAACCCCCTTTGCAACATTACATAATAACCTGCAACATTCCTGCACTCTCCCCTTTTGCGGCTATACTACTAAACCCAATGTTATGCAACCGTGCGGCTACGATGAATGTCAAGTTGAAAATCACAGTCATTTGTACTTCTGCTGCAATATGAAATTACGCTAAGATACATATTTAAAACAGATTTTATATATATATATATATATATAATTTATATATAAATATATATATAGTAGAGATGTCACGGGTACCTGAACGGGTACCCAACCCGATCGGGTAATGTACTACTCGATGATACCCGACCCGATCGGGTAATTGCTAAAAAATCGGGTACGGGTAATAAAAACCAAATTCTAATTTAATTTTAATTTTATTGTTTTGCAGGTTTTCTTGATATATTTTTTGTATAATATTTTTTAACAAAACCTTCAAAATGGCAAATCGTAGTATGGTTTGGGACTATTTTGTCATTGATAAATTAGATAATAGTAAAGCCAAGTGCTTGAACTGCACACAGTTAATAAGTCGCGGTACTAAACCAACAAATTTTGGAACGTCTTCAATACCCGATCGGGTACTACACTTCGGGTACCCGTACCGATTACCCGGTAAAAGCGCTACCCGTTGCATCCCTAATATATATATATATAAAATTATTATTAATATTATTAAAAATTTTATTAAAAATTATTATTAAAAATTAATGACTGGTGTAATAAAATGATAATGTATGACTCAAAATATCTTTAAAATTTTACATTCAGACTTTCTTCCTTTCAGGTGATGCCCCCTGTCGCTCCATCTGACGCGTTGGCTGAAGCAGGCGTTCTATAACCTGGACCTGGTCGTGCTCATTTGGTGTTGATTGCCTCTAACGTGAAAAGAACTCTATATGCACACCAAGTGTCCCTTGCTGCTCTTCACATATTGAAGGAAGAGGTGTACTCAGTGTCACAAGGACAAGCAGCATATCCAACAGTTCAATACTGGACAGAGACAGAGGATCTCCAACTAATATACTGCAGGTTCATCAGGTCTCAGAGAGAGGGAGATTTTGAACTCTATGTCCAAGTGCTTGGTGAGATAATCCCATGGTGTTTCGCTCTCGACCATCCAAACTACGCACGGTGGCTGCCAATACACGTGAGAGACCTCATGCAGTTGAAGGACAAATACCCAACAGTGTACCACGAGTTTATGAAGGGCAACTTCATTGTACAGAGGTCGGAGAACCGGTATTCCATGATGCCGAAAGACCAATCACATGAACACTCAAACGATCACATCAAGGGAGATGGAGGTGCATCTGGCCTTTACGACGAGCCGATTGCCCTCCTCATATGGATGCTAGCTTCTCTTCAGCGCGTAGGCATCATCTCCACTTATGAGGATTTCATGTCATGGCACCACACGTCGAGCTGCTCCTCTCATCACGAAGAGGCACCGAGCCTCCAGATTCGTTTTCACAGTGACGTGAAGTCTCTGGTGCGAGTCCTAAAAGAGCATGGCAACCCATTCAGTGACACAAGTTCCTATCTTACTACCCTTGACATTAAATTGGTCATGGATGCATGTGTGACTAACTCGTTAAGAGATGCTCATGAGATCGGATCTGCCATGTACAATGATTTCGTCAAGACACGCTTCATTGATGCCTCAAAGGCTATCACTGAAACTATCCAGCGTAAAGGACTGAACACGTTCGAAAAAGTACCTGACAAACAGAAAGATGTAAAAGGTCAAGCTCTCAAACAACTCAGCCTTGGTCACTCAGTTGTTCCTATCTGTACAATTACGACCAGATGCAGATATTGATGAGTTTTTCATGTATGACAACCAAAAAGAACCCTCATCATTAGCTCTTGCTGGTCGTTTGCGAACTGGTACGAAGTCCGATCTCCTGAAATGCTTCGAGAAGGTCAATGAAAAACTAGATGGAGATTCAACAGTGAAAATCTTCGATGGTCCTGCTGTAGTCCATTTTATTCAACCTGCCCAAACCGTGAGCACGAACGGTGAATATATGGAGAAGCAACTAGTGCCATTTGCAGGATCTCATGCCTCTGAAAGATCAAGCTCATGAGAATCGAGGAAATGGTCCAAGGAAAAAAATTGACTCCAAGACTCCCATCATCCGAAAAGAGTGGAGTGCCATCCTCAAAAATGCAGAGAACGAAACAGAACTCTTCACACTCGTGAGTAAGCGGTTAGCTGAGGAAGACTTGGGTGTGCAACACATCACAACACAAGAGGAAAAGGTCCTCACACAACCACCCTGTGACACGGAGGGTCTGGAACCGTGTAACCATCAAGAAGCTGACACGAGGATGATCCTCCACCTCAAACACGCAGCTGTCATTGTCTGAACTATGGGTGGCTTTTGGGACTGGAAAACACTTCCAATGTTTCCCCATTCACGTGGTAGCGTCGCAGCCCGGCCCAGAGTTGGGACTTGCGCTTCCCTTATTCCATGCACTGACAGGCTCGGACAGTACATCGCATTTTGTAGGAGTTGGCAAGAAAACATCTTGGGAAGTGTGGAAGCCCTTTCTGGAACTCACGGATAGCCTGCTCGCAATATTGCGTGATCCCAACTGCTTCACCATGGAATCTGTACCTATGCCGGTCATCCAACGTTTCATTGTTCTACTTTACAGTAAGTTTTGTGGAGCTGCTACAGTGAACCAAGCCCGGAGGGAGATGTTCTCACGAAGGAACAGAACCCTCAACAATATCCCACCTACCCAGGCAGCTCTATTTCAACATGTGAGACGAGCCATTCTTCAGGCAGCTTTCATTTGGGGTCAGGGCCGTCAGGCGCTGCGGCTTCATCAAGAGATCCCTGATCTTACTGACTGGGATGGATGATCTCAGCTCAGAAGGAGTTGGTGCCGTTCTGGACGACACTTGCAGATGTCAGTAAGGCTTGCGCGATCCTCCGACACTGTGGATGTAAGAAGTCATGCACTGGCAACTGCAAATGCAACAAAGCGCTCTTACACTGCACCTCCTTATGCCACTGCCAAGGTGCTTATTTTAACATTGATGATCTTACCTAGTGTTCTCATTGTATGATCAGTTTCGTCACCCTTCCTGTGTCATAACTTGACTTGTAGTAACGATGATTTTGCCCAATGTTCTTGATTAGTTTTGTGTAACTGTAAATATAACCACTTTCAGATGGGCGGAGGTTGGGGAAAGTGTTTGGTGGGGTGCATAACGCGTTGGGTCCTCGTCCCGCACCCTGGAAACACATTGACTATTGAATAATAATTGAATTTGCAGTCAGACAGTGCGGCTAAAACGCGTTAATCTTTGATTTGCCGGTATCGCTCTTATTCTCCATAAGTTCACAAAGGTTACAGTGATAATTCAACTTTAAACCAAACAACCGCAACTGCAACCGCACGGTTGTGACTTCTTGACAACCGCAACCGCGGAGCTATGAAATCTGACAGAAATGAGCCCAAGATCATTAAATTTGGCCCAGCCGTGTCAGAGATAGAGCGATATAGGTGTTTCAGGGTAAAAAATGACCTTGACGATGACTTATCATGTGACCTTGACCTCGAAACATTCCGAAACATAGATTGATCAGGCATCCTCGAAAGTATAAGAAACGAGCCCAAGATCATCAAAATCGGCCCAGTAATTCCTAAGATGTGGAATTTTATGGTTTTGGCTGTGGAATCGAGGCAGCCATTTTGAATTTGCTTAAAATGGCCGCCGGAGTGAGATCCCAGCGTGTCTCCAACCTAGAAATGTTTCTATATGGCTAAAGGTAACTTCATGCCAAATTTCACACTTTCTGCCAGGTCTGAACGATTTTTGCATTAATCCACCCCACTATTAATAATAATAAAATTTAGTAAAATGCACAAGCAATTTAAATTTGACTGTTAGACAAGTTTAATCTACAACTGGTAGTTATTTAACTGAATACAGCCGTATTGTAATACGCGAGGCCATTAAAATGAATGAACGCATACATACTACAATTTTGATTGAATTATCTTTAGAGTAACACTTGTTTCTCTACCCGACCTTTTGATCGTATTAGCTAGGTATATAATGCAATGTCATAGAATTATTTGAATCCTATCTGGTTATTTGACCATTTCAACTATGTATAATACCGTACGATAATACTGTATGTCTAATGCGTACCTTAATTACAATGTTTACCTACTTCCTTTTTGACAGTGGTAAGTATTCCCTTCTGCGGGGATTGAATCCTTGTAACCAAAATTTAAGACAACATACTCATACTATTTAAAGTTAACACAATATATATATACATTTTTATATTTTGCGTTTTCTTTGTCATTTTCATCATAAATATTATTCACGTGTTACTTTCGTGAAATAATATATATCTATATATATATATATATAATATATATATATATATATATATATATATATTAGGGTGTCCCAATTTTATTTCTTAACACGACCTGACCACTCGTGTCATGCCCGGATGTGGTTTGGGCTAAAGCATTGGCTGTGTGATTTTCAACTCGATCAGATGATATTTAGAGGTCCCGACGTTTGATGACTTTTTTTTGGTTTTCAGAATTGATCATTATGGCGTTGACAAGATCAAACATCAAGTTGTGGCTTCTTGAGAGGTCTCCGATAGCAGAGCTGGCTAAATCTCGATTACCAAGTAATATGGACGTGTTGCTCCTTTTCTTCTACCATCACCGCGACCAAAAGAAGACAGATTCCAACAGTGTCATGGCTGTAATATCGGCTGTATTAGAAATCTGGGCTAGAGCCAACTCGAATCTGGCAACAACCTCCGTTCATGCCTCGACTAAACTGAAAGCTTTGGTTCAGAGGTATCGAAATTTGCATAAAAACAAGAACAAGACTGGAATGACTTACAATATGCAGCGGGATGTATTCTTGGCTGATATGGAGGATATTTTTGATGTCGCCCGCTCAGACGTTCTGGATCGGGGAGATATCCCTCTTGAAGACAAGGAATTCCTCATTTCCCAAAGGGCAGATCGACATACGAGTTACATGGGAGGTGAAGATAGAAAATATAATGCAGCCACAATGAAAAGACAGGAAAGGGAAAGAGCTCTTGAGCGGGCACACCGGCGTCAAACGGAGGAGGCTCTAGCTGTAGGAGTCACAGAAGAGGCTACCGACAGCAGTTCTAGCACATCGTCAGCTGACAGTGGAAACGAAGCCGTCACTTGTGGACTTAAACCTTCGAAAGCTCCCAAACATGACAGGCTAAAAGAAAGTCTGAGTGATCTTGACCTGGCAGCAACTTGGGATCGCGAGGGCCTTTCTGTTCGACAGGCAACATCAGCGTTTGCTGCGACTGCAAAATCCCTAGCTCTCGGTCCTGACAGTGTTCCATCAAAGAGCACGGTTCACCGCTTCCGACAAAAGGCCCGTACAATGATAGGGACCAATGTTATTGGCCACCTCGAGCAGCTTCCACCTCGACTGCAGATCCACTGGGACACAAAGATACTCACTGACATCGAACAGGAGGGTACGTCAGTCGATCGGATTGCTGTTGTGGTGACTGGGGATGGTGTGGAAGGGCTATTAGGAGCACCGAAAATAATAGACGGCACAGGACAGCAAATGGCAAGCGCAGTCCATCAAGCGCTCACCCTAGTCGGAATTGAGGACAAGATCATAGGCATGGTGTTTGACACGACGGCATGAAACACAGGGATAATGCAAGGTGCGTGTGCGCGTTTGGAAGCGGCATTGGGAAGATCTCTTTTATGGTTTGCTTGACGTCATCACGTTCACGAAGTGATTCTCAAGGATGTCTTCGTCGTGTGCCTAGGAACACCACCAAGTCCTCAAATCCCACTTTTCAGGAGATTCAAGGAGGCCTGGCCATCAATGAACCACTGTCAGTTGGATGCATTTGACAAGGACGAGGTGGCTAAAGCCTTCATAAATGACAATGCTTGCCTTTCACAAATGCGACTTGAGGTAATAGACTATCTCCGCGATGCCCTAAGAAGTGGTAATCATCCTCGAGAGGATTATGAAGAACTTCTTCGACTGAGCCTCTTGTACCTCGGAGACGACGTAGGACGTTACAAGCTTCGGCCTCCAGGGGCTTACCATCAGGCCAGATGGATGGCCAAAGCTATTTACTGCCTGAAAATAGCATTACTGCAGTCCCATTTCTCCGAACTTCGTCTCCAAGAACTGCAAGGGGTTCGCCGTATGGCTCTCTTCGTGAGCCTTGTATACGTGCGTCACTGGCACGAGGCTCCCATCGCCATCAAATCTCCCAAAAATGACGTTAGGCTGTGCAATCTTCTTGTAGGTTACCCTGACAAGGACGTTGGAAACACAGCTTACCGGGCTGTGCTCCGTCATCTGTGGTATATCTCGGAGGACTTAATCTGTCTTGCACTGTTTGATGACAGAGTTGACGACAATGAAAAGCGTAACATGACGGCTGACCTGAAAAAGCGCCCTGGGAAAGGACTCAAACGGGTCCAAGGCAAGGGACTGCAAGTGGATGGCCGTTTAAATCCGTGGGTGACGAGTCGATCCACCACACTCTTCCAGTTTCTCCAAGTTGAGCCCACGTTCCTCACCAAAGACCCTGAAACATGGCCTACTGACGAAAACTACCGTCTGGCAAAGAGCCGAGCTGCAGAACTGATGGTGGTCAATGATGAAGCAGAGCGAGGCATCGCCCTCATTGAGAAATACACAAGCAAACCTCTGTGCCGTGATGAAGAAGACCTCCAGTTCCTCCTTCGAACTGTCCACTCACACCGACGGAATGTGAGCCGGAAGGGAACAAAAACGGATCTCATGAAACACGCGTTTAGTTAAAATGCATAAATGTGATGCTTTGAAATTGTTGTTTGTGTGTTAAGATTAAAATACATGTTTATTTTGTATAATCATCTTTGTGATGGAACTTTTGAGAGAAATATTTCAGTTAATTTGCCTTTCAGTTGAGAGGAGAAATAAAGTGTTCAAAGTTCGGGACCTTTAAATTTCCTTCGATCTCTCTGAAATTTTACAGGAAGACTTCTAATGGGAAACATCAAAAGAACGCAACACGAGCGGATTTGTATCCCGAAAAACAATTTGGCCCCCGATATATATATGATGAATAAAACGACGAAGGAAAGGAAACACAAAATGGTGCTCAAGCGCTTTCGTCTAATGACATCCTCAGGAACACTGAAGTACATAAAAGGGTGACAGCCTATATATAGGTTACAGAAAAAAAAAAAATAAAAATAAATATATATATATATATATATATATATATATATATATATGCAATAAACGGAGAAGTAAAAATAAAAATTAAAGGATTAACAGAGAGGCATACAGATTTGTAAGGAAAAAATATCGATTTTTAGCACAAGATCAAATGAATTATAAAAATACAAATTTATACTGGAAATCTGCTCGGGTTTTAACACTCTGCCTTTTTTGGTTAAGTTTCGATGTATATAAAAATAAAATTAAAATTAAAAGTTAATAAAGTAGCATACAAGTTTACCAAAGATTTAGCGTTCTACCCTTCTTATCTAAATCTGTTTTGAAGGAATTCAAAACAATAGGATCGAGTTGAAAAGGACCTTTGCTTATGTTGAACTTATTTGAAAGTTGGATAATGGCAGACTCAAGAATATTTCTATTAACAATGTTGCTAGAGTGGAATAAAACTGAAGCATTATTCCAATCAATACAGTGGGATAACTCTGACAAATGGACAAAAAGGGCACTGGACAACTGTCCTGTTCTAACGGAACAAGGCAGACAAGGCTAACACCATAGTTATTATGGACAAAGTGGACTACATCGGAAAGATGAACGAGCTTCTCCAGGACCCCGCCACATACAGCAAACTTAGGAAGAACCCGCAGGATGACGTCATCAAATCATTTAATAGTGGCTTGAAACGCATTCTCAAAGATCATAAGGACTTAATTCCGCTTTTCATGTCCACTTCACCTTCTCTGCCCTACCTTTACGGTCTTATTAAAACCCACAAACCTGGCAACCCTATGCGCCCTATTATTAGCTCGGTGGGCTCTATTACTTATAAACTCTCCAAATGGCTTGTCAAAGTCTTGTCCCCCATTCTCGGAACTATCTCTGATTCACATGTAAAAAATTCCATGGATCTTACTGAAAAATTGAATAATGCACGTACTGAAACTAACGATAGATTGATCAGTTTTGACGTGTGTTCTTTGTTTACAAAAGTGCCGATTGACGATATGCTTGACTTTCTCTCCCAAGAATTACATAAGTATGACCTGCCACTACCTTCACACATTGTTTTGGATCTTATTAAGCTTTGCATCAAAGACTGTAAATTCACTTTCAATAACGAGTATTATCAACAAGTTTTTGGGATGGCCATGGGCAACCCCTTATCGCCCCTCCTCTCCAATATTTATGTGGAGTTTTTCGAAATTACTTACATTCCGAGAATCCTGGGGGTTGGCATCCCTTGGTTGCGGTACGCCGACGATATTTTGTGTATCTGGCCCATGAATCGTGACCTGGATAACTTCCTCCTTCAGTTAAATGATCAAGTCCCCTCCATTAAGTTTACTTTAGAAGTGGAACAAGACAATTCAATCCCATTTTTGGATGTGCGTGTACATAGGGAAAGCCCAGGTTTTAAGTTTAGTATCTATCGGAAAACAACAAACAATTTGTCCTACGTACACTTTTACTCTGGACATGACACCCCCACTAAGAAGGCCATTTTTTCATCAATGTTTCTCCGCGCCCTTAGGATCGCCAGTCCGGAATACATCGATGCCGAATTGGAAAAAATCAACGGTATTGGAAGTGATCTGTGTTATCCATCTGCGTTTATGGAATCTTGTCTCAACAAGGCAAAATGAACTTTCTATCGTGTCAATAATAACACTCGTACTTTGTCAAAAAATATTTTAGTACTTCCATTTTTCCCGGGCTTTTTAGGCATTGCTAATGTACTTAAACTTTTGGATATTAATGTAGTATTTTCATATAACAATATTGTGAAAAATATCATAGTAAAAAATAGCCCTACCAATAATTCAGGCATTATCTATAAAATTGGGTGTAAACAATGTGATTCCTTTTACATAGGTCAGACGGGAAAGGATTTGCACACACGTATAAAACAGCATCAATATTCCGTTAGAACAGGACAGTTGTCCAGTGCCCTTTTTGTCCATTTGTCAGAGTTATCCCACTGTATTGATTGGAATAATGCTTCAGTTTTATTCCACTCTAGCAACATTGTTAATAGAAATATTCTTGAGTCTGCCATTATCCAACTTTCAAATAACTTCAACATAAGCAAAGGTCTTTTTCAACTCGATCCTGTTGTTTTGAATTCCTTCAAAACAGATTTAGATAAGAAGGGTAGAACGCTAACTCTTTGGTAAACTTGTCTTCTACTTTATTAACTTTTAATTTTCATTTTATTTTTATATACATCGAAACTTAACCAAAAAAGGCAGAGTGTTAAAACACGGGCAGATTTCCAGTATAAATTTGTATTTTTATAATTCATTTGATCTTGTGCTAAAACTCGATATTTTTTCCTTACAAATCTGTATGCCTCTCTGTTAATCCTTTAATTTTTAATTTTTATTTTTACTTCTCCGTTTATTGCATATATATATATATATATATATATATATATATATATATATATATATATATATATATATATATATATATATATATATATATATATATATATGTATGTATGTATATATATATATATATATATATATATGTTATTTCTTTTTCTTTTTTTTTCTTTCTGTAACCTATATATAGGCTGTAACCCTTTTATGTACTTCAGTGTTCCTGAGGATGTCATTAGACGAAAGCGCTTGAGCACCATTTTGTGTTTCCTTTCCTTCGTGATTTTATTCATCATAAATATTTTTCACGTGTTACTTTCGTGAAATAATTTTCATATATATATATATATATATATATATATATATATATTAATGTAATATAATATAAGAATTAAATCAAACAAATTAGACGATTCTTCAAGTGGAATAGTAAAAACAAACCTCAAGATTGAGAGAGAGAGAGAGAGAGATGAATAGAAGGGGGACTAAAATGAAAATGGAACTGCAAAACTGGAGTATCACTTCAACAAGCGATGCATCTTCGCGTTTGTTCACTTCCATTTTTAACTTCAAGACTTTTGCTCAGGTTTTCTACTTAAGAACGAAAATTTTTTAAAATCAAAACTTTTTTCTGGCCTTTTCTTTTTAATCTTACTTTACATTTCGTAGGGTGGGCGGAAAGTAGCTCCCTATTTTGGATTGGTAAAAAAATACGTATATTATCCATTTATTTCAGAAAAATAATATGAAAAGGTAGGCATACATGGTAGGTTTTCTCTAAAATTCAATGTGGGCTCCAACTCTTTCCACCAGCTTCTGGAGCCGCCCAGGAATGGCGTCCACTGACTTTAGCAGGAACTCCGGCGGGATGGAGGACATGACTTCCCGAATTCGGTCCTCCAGTTCTTCCAATGTCCTCGGTTTGGTGCGGTAGACTTCTTCCTTTACCCACCCCCAAAGAAAGAAGTCGCACGGTGTCAAGTCGGGGCTCCTGGCTGGCCATTGATGTGGACCACGACGACCCATCCAACGCCCAGGGAAGTGGGCATCCAGCCACTCACGGACAACAAGAGCGAAGTGCGGAGGGGCGCCATCTTGCATAAATATCAGATCGTCGATGTTCTCCCATGTGCTGACAACCGGCCAGACCTCTTTCGCAACATAGCAAGGTACCGCTCAGCATTCATGGTGTTGCGCAGAAGGAACGGGCCCACAACCTGATCTGAGGTCATACCACACCACACCGTTACACTGAACCGATTCTGCCGTTTTTCAGCGGTAACCATGGGATCCTCTCCTGCCCAGTAGTGGGGGTGGGTAAAGGAAGAAGTCTACCGCACCAAACCGAGGACATTGGAAGAACTGGAGGACCGAATTCGGGAAGTCATGTCCTCCATCCCGCCGGAGTTCCTGCTAAAGTCAGTGGACGCCATTCCTGGGCGGCTCCAGAAGCTGGTGGAAAGAGTTGGAGCCCACATTGAATTTTACAGAAAACCTACCATGTATGCCTACTTTTTCATATTATTTTTTCTGAAATAAATGGATAATATACGTATTTTTTTACCAATCCAAAATAGGAGCTACTTTCCGCCCCCCTGTATATATATATATATATATATAATATATATATATATATATACATACACATTTTAATTGCAAACAACACACAGTATAATTAATGTAAAGAGCGACGCTTGTATAGAAGAACGTTCCGCACAAGATGAGGAGGGAGACCGAACAAATGCGGAACGTTCTTCCATACAAGCGTCGTTCTTTACATTAATTATACTGTGTGTTGTTTGCAGTTAAAATGTATATATGTACGGCATGCGAAGGTGCCCCCTCAGAGCATTGGTTTCTGCTCGTATGTAGGAGAATTACGACTTCTGATCAATCGAGGCCCATGGTGCAGTGGATAGCATATCTGGCCGGCAATCGGAAGATCCCGGGTTCGATTCCCGGGCGGTTACCTCGTTTTAAATTTGTTCGTTCTCCCTCCTCATCTTGTGCGGAACGTTCTTCTATACAAGCGTCGTTCTTTACATATATATATATATAATACACAGGGTGTAACAAAAATCCGTTCTCATGGGGGAGGGGAGAATACCTTTTCCGACATATATGTAGGGCCATTAATGACGAAGATAGAGGTAAAATTCAGGAAGATCTGAATAAAATCGTTGATTGGTCAGTCACATGACAAATGAGATTTAACGTTGATAAGTGCAAAATTTTGCATATAAGTTCGCGTAACGGTAATTTTGCGTATAGTATGTCAGGGAAAGATTTAACAAGCGTAGAGCAGGAAAAAGATTTAGGAGTTATAGTCACTGGTGATTTAAAAGTAGCGAAACAAAGTACAGCAGCGGTCAATAAGGCGAACAAAGTGTTAGGTTTTATAGCTCGAAATTTTGAGTACAAATCGCGCGATATTATAGTTCCTCTTTATAAATCATTAGTTAGACCCCATTTGGAGTACGCGGTCCAATTTTGGAATCCGCATATGCGCAAAGATATAGACAAAACCGAAAGAGTTCAAAGACGAGCAACTAAGATGATTCCGTCGCTTAGGTCAGAGTCGTACGAGGATAGGCTTAAGGAGTTAAAATTGACAACACTCGAGACTAGGAGGTTAAGGGTGATCTAATCCAGGTTTTCAAAATTATGAATGGGTTCGATAACGTAGATAGAGATAGCTTTTTCGAAATATCTCAATATAATAGCACTAGAAATAACGGGTGTAAGTTGACAAGTAGAAGGTTCGAGACAGCAGTTGCGAAAAACTTTTTTACGCATAGAATAGTAAATAGCTGGAATAGTTTGCCGGTAGAAGTAATTAGTAGCACGTCTATAAACATGTTTAAAAATCGATTAGACGCATATGTTGATAGAAGGTATAGTTTAAGGTAGTAAAATTAAGGCTTTGTGGGGATAGATCCCACAGCTCAACACAAGTGTTGTGGGATATAGGGAGGCAGCGTCTTGGGTTAGGGGATACTCTCTGTCCTTACACACCCCATTTAAAGAGATTCCTCTGCCGAGCGGTGCCCCCCATAGTACTGTGAGG